>NHYE01001420.1:0-73725 GCA_002938385.1 Gymnopilus dilepis | reverse complement strand
TGAATGTTTTCCGAAGGCGAAATCGCGATAGATGAGTGCTTTTTGTGGCTTTACAGGTTTCTGAGGGCTTCAGCTTTTTCCTATTTTGCCTGTACTGTAATTTTGTTCAACCCCGTGCGAAGCACGGGTCAGCAGCTAGTATTAGTGTATATACAAGCGGGTGGTATAAAATGGTCTTAATGGTCTTCGGCCTTTAATTTGGTAGATCGTATGTAATTGAGAGCAGAACCAGCCTTCAACCATTTTAATTGGTCCGGCGACATGGTATGTTTCGTTGGAATTTTGAAAGTAGTGCCATCGCGCTTCGTGACTTTGAGAGTAACAGATGATCCCGGTTTGCCTGCGAAGACATCTGTTAATCCAATGGTTTCTACTTTGTCTCCAGAGCCAATCCTCGAGTAATCGTTCTTGTCTGTAAACCATAATGGAAGAATCCCTTGTTTCTACAGCAGAAGGTTTGTGTATAAGCTAGCGATGCAGATCAAATTACGACAGACCTTCAGGTTGGTTTCATGGATTCGAGCGAAAGACCTTGCAACAATCATTGCGCATCCTAGAGAATGTTAACCCATGCAAGCAGAAGTCTTGAGAATACACCCACCATAAAAGCGTGGTTGGAGAGCAGCATGCTCCCTAGCACTTCCTTCTCCATAATTCTCGTCCACTATAAGGGCCCATGGCTGGTGCCTGTCCCTGAATCGCTTGGCAACCTCCGGGATGGTACCAGATGTGTTGGTGTCCCAGTCAAAGGCAGTATTCATCTCGCCGCCTTCGTCGTTGGTGGCCTAAATAGAGAGTCAAATTAGAAGCCAACTCTACTTAGGTAATGACACACGGTAATCACTGATAAAAAGCCTATCAGTCAAAAGAAGGGGGGAAAATGGAATGTGATACTTACACAAGTTTTCAGATATGTTTGTCAGATGGCCTTTGTATTTAAGCCATGGACCCTGCAATTACGCGTAAGTCAGCACGATTCACAGTAACTAGAGGGCGGTCATTTACAGCAGCCGAAATATGATCAGTCGTGCATTTTCCCCTAACCCTAAGAAGGACCTTCATAGCTGGCAATTCGAGGTTATCGCTCGAAGGACTAAAGTGACTTTTGAATGGCTCCAGTACTTCTAATCGCTGAGAGTCTTTTCTGATTACCACCTCGACATCGGGCTGAGGAGCAGGCATAGGAGACGGGTAATAGGATGTATTGCCAAGACTGAAACCATTTGCCGGTAAATCTTGGCCAACAGGAGGGGCGAATTTGAAGAGATCGCCCGAAGGCAGCGTTATAGAGTCGGCCAAAGGGTTGAAGGAAAGCTTGCCAGAGAATGCCATGGCCGTCACGATAGTGGGCGATGCTAGGAAGTTCATAGTTTTACTGTTTCCGTCATTCCTTGATTTAAAATTGCGATTAAAGCTCGTCAAGATAGCTTGTCACAGTCAGGCTCAGTGAACTTCATGTTGGGGAAGGCGGCAAGAGGACGTACCATTTTCTTCTCCTTTTTTATCCGTACGATGCCACTACGATTAGGTATGAGAAGTTGTGAAATATACTTTTTCCCAATGACTAACCTGGCCGATACAGGGTCCACATGCATTGGCGAGTACAAGGGCGCCTACGTCTTCCAGGTCGGAAATGACATTGTCTCTTTCCATAGTGGCCCTAATCTGCTCCGAGCCTGGGGTACAAAGGAAAGGAACCTTCAAATCGTGCATAATATGAGTGACTGACATTCTGATTAATCGCAGTGAAGTCACCTTAGTTTTCAATCCGACGGCCTTTGCTTGCCTCGCTAAATCGGCGACGCTGGTCTGAGAACGGTCAACGTTGTATTCTGTGTGGTCCGGGAAGCACTTGCCATATCTTCGTAGGAACTATTGGTACATGATCCAATAAGGCCGGCAGAGAATTCATCTTTCCATCCTTGGTCTTTTACGAATTGGCCGAATTGAGAAATAGGGGTGGCAAGGTCGGGAGTGAAGGGCCCATTTATAGTAGGCTCAAGGTCCGAAAGGTTCTGAAGGTGGATGATCAGATCTGAGGCTACTTGACTATGATATACGAGGCCAATGCTCACTATTTCTATCACATCGTCATATTCGGCACCCTTGTCCGCGGATAAAAACCCTTGAATGGCCGCCTGGTCTGCAGCATCAGCTACGGCAGAGCGACCTGTTGCCCTGAGATAATCCCTCATATTGGAAGAATACGGGAAGGTCGAGGTTGTAGCACCGACTTCCGCACCCATGTTCGCTATGGTGGCCAAACCTTTACAAGCTATCAGGTGATCGGCTCGAGCCAGAGTCAGGTTGTAAGGCATACCGGTACAAGATTGTGAAGCAACTCCAGGACCATAATATTCCAGAATGCTGCCCGTGCCTCCCTGAGTTACTGGCATGGTAAGTCACAGAGGTATCGCGTATCTTTTTTACAGACGCACCCTGACTGTTAATTTACCCGCAAGATGGAGAATCAGATCCTTAGGAGTGGCCCAGCCGCTTAATTTGCCAGTTAAATGAACACCTGGCAACTGAAGTCAGTAAGTTTTCAGAGATTGGTCGGGGCAACATTTCTGACCAATAATGTTTGGTGCTTTGAGCTCCCAGGGCGTTCCTGTCATAGCGTCAACTGCGTCAGCACCTCCAACACCAATCGCAAGCATCCCAAGGCCGCCAGCATTTGGGGTGTGCGAATCTGTCTACCAATAAGTGCAAGAACGATAGGTAGTCAAAGGACGTTTTCCCACCAGTTCCTAACCTAAGGTATTGTGATTGAGTAAGCTTCACTCCCGTTGGTGAAAGTGGACGCACATAAGCATTCCAGGTGCTGCATAATTCTCCAACACAATTTGATGTATGATGCCAGAACCGGGTCGCCAAAATTCGATCCCATATTTTTGTGCAGCGCTTTGCAGGAAGTCAAAGACCTCTTGATTGCTAACAACTGACCGCTATCGAAAATTTCAACATCTGTCGAGCAGCTGAAGCCGAATTTGCACACCTTTAGATCTGACTCCGCTCCGTCAAATGCCTGAATGAGGTGATCGCAGTGAATACTTGTCGGCACTGCACACTGTGCCAATCCTGCACTCATAAATTGCAACCTGAGGACCGTAAAGTCGTGAGCTATGCTAGTGCCAGTCAATTACATGCAGCTCACAGAGCCATCCTAGAGATTCATAAGAAAACAGAAAAAGAAGGGTAAAGACTGATCCTACTGAGCGGACGCATCTTGCATGGCTACTCTCTCGGGGTTCAGTTGCAGGTAGACATCTCCTCTAATCTTTCCACCTCCTGAAAAAGAAGATTCCGGGTCGACGACATGGCTGTATAGGATCTTCTCGGCAAGCGTCAACGGCCTATTGAGGCACTTGCGGACGTTTTCGAGTTTCTGCAAGAGTTTCTCGTACGGCGGCGTTATAGACGTGCAGTCCTTCTCATGAGACACATGTGTTGCAAAAGTCCGGGAATGTCTTGATATTCGCCTGATCGCTCGAGGTAGCATCCTCGAAAGTCGAGTCCAAGTTCCAAAATTTTATCGAAATCCGAGAGTTATTATTGGCCTCGCCTTTCCAGGTCGCGATCAACCTTCGGCACCCGAAATCCGATCGCACGGGAAATACCGGCCGAGAATTATGAATACATCTTGAATTCGCTTCCTACATATACTGAACATGATCATGACTATACTGTATACATTCAACTGGTCTGAATTCATTGCCCAGCATCTTTCCTCGGACACTTTAGTTCGTAATCGAACCAGTCAAGCGTATGTCCCTGCTACTGGCGCCAATCAAAATACCAGTTTGACCACTTGGAATCTGCCAACGTTGATTGACAACGTCCCAAATTGACAAATCGAACCGCGATAACTGAAGGGTTACAGTTTGTGTCTGACCCGGTGCCAAGAAGACACTATCAAATCCTTTAAGGACTTTTGGGGGTGAATTAGCAGTCGTAGGAAGCGATAGATATAGCTGTGGAATCTAGCAAGGCAAGGTCAACGCCACCGCTTAATGACGGACGAGAGGTCAAGACCTACTTCATGGCCAGCGACAGAGCCTGTGTTGGTCAACGAGAAGGATACGCTGACTACATCCGTATGAAGCCTGTCAGCAGGCTACGAGTCAACAGCTAAGATGATATTAAGTTGAGTGTGGCGTACCATGGGTCGAGAGATGAACCAGGGCCAGTTGGTGCTACGCCTCCCCCTGCGGAGCCGGTGATTTGAAGATTCGAATAATTGAAAGTGGTATAGGACAAGCCAAATCCGTATTCGAATCTCGGAGCGATGTTCGCCTGATCGAAGTGCCTGTAATCAATAAAAATCCCTTCGCTGTAGGGGATCGGGACTGTTCCGCCGCCGGTAGTAATTTGTGCAGGATAATCGGTCGTGCTCTTCGCTATCGTGTATGGGAGTCTTCCACTGTGATGCCTGTCAGAGCCAGCAGCTGGATTCTGAATCACGATAATACCTGGGATTATACGCTCCGTACAAAACGTCTACCAGAGCATTGCCTATAATTATCAAATGAGGATAAAGGATGAAGCAAGAGGACTGTTTCGCCTACCAGCTTCTTGCCCAGGGAGACCGCTCCAAACCTGTCAAATAGGCTTTGCACATCGTTGGAAGTAGTTGATGACGCTGAATACTCACAATAGCCGTCACTGAAGCGCAATGTTAGAGATAGGAGTCCATTACAATGAGACAGGTTGCATACCGTTGGGGTTGGTGACCCATGCTTCCATGATGATGGGGCCAACACTGTTGACCACCACGACAGTGTGCGAATTGACGCTGGCGACTGCCTGCACTAGCGCATCCTGCAGACAAATTATTTCGGCTGTCGTCTGTTGCATCCTGAAGGCTTACTCCGCTATGCCACGCCTGCAGATTATTGCGGTCTCCAGCATTGCCTGTGGTGGCATTCTGAGAGATGGAGGTAACGAGAGGAAGCAGAGATCTTACCCTCAACTGTGATATAGCCTTCACCAGAGTCAGCTGTGGGTTCGTTAGCCATGACTTCCACTGTTTCGTGAAAAATCAAATACCAGTGATGAATACAAGGGCTACGTCTTTCCCAGTAGCGGCCTTAGCAGCAGCGTTCGAATCAGTGTCAGAGAACGACGTGGAAATGGCGGTTTTGTCCGTTGCGGCTCGACTTGTGATTGCGTCCACAGGCTAAATATCACTTAAAAGACGACTTCAAGTCGAAATCACAAAACACGCACAGCGATCAGATATGGGAAATTGGCTGTGCCGCTACCCCAACCTAGGAAGTTAAGTGAGCTTGATGTTCAGCAAGGAAGGACCACTGATTACCGATAGCCAGTACCCCGTCATCTCCTCCCCTATCGGAATATCTAACCAAGGCGTCAGATTTCATCTAGTACTGGAGACTCCAGCGACTCACCCGTTTGGTCCCTTCGAGCTGTTAGTGGCACCGTTACCAATTATTCCAAGGCTTTTGGGGGCTTTCAGTGGTAGGATGTTGCCAGTATTCTTCAGAAGGACAGTAGACGCAGCTCCGATCTGTCGGATAAGACTTATTGCGTGCGATTGTTAGGGAAGGACAGAGAAGACAACGAAGCAGCTTGCTTTTTGTGGTCAGCTTGCACATTGACGTGGGTATTAACCCCGGTGTTGAGGTTCCATGCATCGAAATTCACCGCCGGGAAACCACTGTCCTGTCCGGTAAGGTACCTAAAGAAAAGATATTAGCCAGTAATGAAGTGTCATGAGATAACGATAGACCATGCTGCCAGAATCCTTGTCGCCATATCCTGCAGTAGGTATTCAGTATATATATATGACATACAGGATTGAATAGCAGATAGGGTGACGAACGGTAATGCGAGCTTGAGAGACAGATCCAGACTGTACTGCTGATACCAAAGAACTCCCAAAGTAGGTAGTGCCTTGAATCACATTTCAGTGAGGCAAGCATCATCAACATCAGGAGAAGACGAACCAGAACCAAGACTAATGTCGCCTAGTACGCGTTCAGTTCAAAGAGTTTACAGAAGTACAGGAAAATGACCTGGCATAGTCATCTGGCACCATGGTTTAGAATAGGTACAGATCGACAATATGGGATCACTTACATCGAGGCCACTATTAACAGACAAGGTGGAATGCTGTCAAATTTTTTCGGTGAGTTCATCCCTTGGTGGCGAGAGTTTGTTACGTACAGTAGCCGACCAATCTAGCATGCGGTTTTTGAGATGAGAAGAGTCGAAATGAATTTCTGGATTGGGACAGACCTGACATGACATCTGAGGAATTGCATCATTGAGTCGTTGGACTAACACCAAGGCCAAAGCCACTCACATCCTGGGAAACCGAATTCTCCTTTCAAGATTCCGTTGAGCGTTTTGTCATTTTCACATGCCCAGCTTCCATTGACTGAGGGACGTTCATTATTATATCAAAGATACCACCTTCGAGACTCACTTTGATCTACAAAGACACCAATTCAGCACAACCAGGAAGATATGTAGACGAATAAAAGAACTTACTGTAGCTGCACATGACAGATGCAACGTTTGCTTGGACGCTTCGCAAAAACTAGTGACTCGCTTATGAGGCCTTGGCTAGCAGGAAGACAGCTCTTGGTCTTACCGGAAGGGCATATAGTTCGTGTTGCTTCAAACAAAAGAACGTCAATGTGCAGAACGTAAAGGAAGAATACAACCTGAAAACGCACAGTCCTATATAGACAGTAATCAGCCGCTTATCAGGAATGAGAGGGAATTAACCTCACGTACCTGTCATCGACGTTCGAGGAACTTGAGCTTCTGCTATGCTCTTGTTCGTTATTGATATAGTGTTTCGCGCAGGCTAGTTGACCCTGTCGTCAGCGAGGTGAATAGAAATGACAACTTGAGATAGTACCCTGGACTCCGTTAGACTGTATTCCCGTGATAGTTTGGTATGCTCCTTCTCCAGAAAGATAGGGATCGGCGCCAAATCTATTCCAGACATATCAGAATACTGCAAGAGGCTCGGCGGTTATTTTTACTAACCCTTCCCAGTTCCTTCCCGCAGCTGGGACACGAGCCAGATTCCTGAAAAAATATCAGTACCCTCCGATAAATAGAGAGTTACCATGAATTACATCATGGGTCCTAAAGCTACGTGCACTCCCTTTCCACGGAACTCGGCTCCGAGCGCCGCACCTCGTTGATACATTAATGTGCGATTGAAAGTTGCAGCGACGTTGATAGCACTAGTATGAAAGATGAGAGGTTTTCAAAGGCCTCGAAGAAAGGTACAGTACGCAGGGAAAACGGAGGCATAATCGGCGTAGCGAACACCGACTGGGCTGTCTAAACGGCATTTCTTTCAGCATTTGCCCTCAAATGTAAGACCAAGTCTTCATACCTTCGAGACAAAGTCCAGGAAATGAAATCGAGGATATGGCCGGAGTATTTCCGACGCAGTTTCCTACGCGCAAGTTGACCAAGAATCAGTCCTGGAGAACGGGGCAAGAAAAGCGACATATGCATTTACCATTCATCCAACCAACACCTACGTTGAAATTTGTTTAGACAAATCGACCGAGTGCAAAGAGAACTATACCTGTTGCCAAGTTAACCTTGTCCTGGAGTGAGAGTTTTGCCACTGCTGCTTGAGCCTGAGTAGACCAGGTTTTAAGTTGATCAATCTCGAAAATTCGGGTTGGAAGATCACCTTCGCGTATGCCGCCGTCCATTCGGGAGACATATTTGCTAAAAAAAAATAAGGATGAATGGCTCGAGGAAACGGCAGTAGAAAAATATTCTTACCAGGCGTGCTTGTCGGGGAACTGCCGGATGTAGTAGACGAGGTCGTAGACGAGGATTTCGTTGTCGTTGTGGTCGTAGAAGATCTAGTAGTAGTTGTAGTAGTCGACGAAGTGGAGGACCCAGGAAGGCATTGCGAATAGTCTGCAGTAACTCATGAGTTTCTTGCGCTAAATGATTGATATCCGAAACAAACATGGGTTCGAGTAAACGCAAGTGGAACCCGCAGCACAAGTTGTACCCCCTGTCCTGAAAGTGACATCAAGACCTGACAGGCAGACAATGTGAATAAGACTTGCCATCCCTGTCCACCACACTGTCCCCAAACAGGCTGTTGTGCTATTACGCCCCCGAAAAGGGACAACAACGCGCAGATCGACAGAAGTCGCTCCATCCTTGCGGTGACGAAAAGCAAGTTTTACAACCCTGGTCATTTTTTATGGCAACCATCTTTAAGTACCATGAACTGCGTTGGACGAGTAAATCTCGGCTCTTGGATTCGGAAAGGAAAGGCATACGCGACAGCAGGGAGATACGTCGCAAGATTCAGGTGACTCTCCAGCCTCACGCGTACGGATAAACGGCGGGCGAAGACTCTCAAGTTGAGGCACATTCGAGTAATGAACTTCGATGACCATGAGCAATCGGATACTCCGAGTCAAGAGCAGGTCAAATTACGACAAAGAACAGGCCTTGGACTATGAACAACGTTCAGTCCATGATGAGCCAGTTTAGGTTGAGCAGAAGTTTGACGTGGGGCTCTCAGTTTACATACCTAATTATAGGGGCTTCGGATCAAAAGAAGTGTACCCCATTCGTCTTTGGCATCGACAAGGCGTAGTGCGCTTAGACCAATATTGACAATATATATTTGAGGCCACCCTTCTGGCTTCCCTGCGCAGGGCGCAAATAAGGATGCAAAGTCCATTGAAGCCAGGTTCATCGCCAGTTCCACATGAACATGCCCATCCCTGTGGGATGGCGCATTACGAAGTTGCCAAGCATTTTGCACAGACGTTAAATTGACTCTCGACGCCTTGCAAATGTATATACTCGAATTGCATTACATTCCTGTGCTTCTCCGTGAGTAAAATTCCGAATTTCTCGTCAAGAGTTCACCATAAAGGAGAAACTGCTTCTTGCTTCCAACCTCGGGACCTAGCTTCCCAATAACCACCAACGTAATGCCACTCATCTCCTACCTCTTTGAACCACCTGGGCTGCCGCTCTTGGCCCTTGCTACGCCTGTCACGTTGCATGCGTTCCACTCTGAGCTTTTCTTCTTCAGCTAAGTCGACTTCTCCGTTCTCGAGAGCTCGCACATCGGGCCGAAGTCGTGAGTCCGTCGGCGGGAGTTTGCCCACCAGGTTGCTCGTGAGCTCGTTCAAGGTCAAGCCGTAAGAAGTGAACCCATAGTAATCGGGCGAATTCTTTGGGAAAGGTGTCATTTTCCAGAGGACATGGAAATGCGACTCGTCAAGCATCTGACTGATCTGGTCGTCCCACTTCCCTTCCAGGTGACTTACGACATTGCCGTCGGGATCATGAACAGTCCCAGAGACGACATTCGTTGGGCCCCAGTATCCGTTCTGCTTGAAATCCACGACACAACGAAATTGTGTCGTAACATTCTCGATAGTCATCTTGCCGACGTGTTCGAAGTACTTCGTCCCGACCATTAGATTCCTCATGAACGACGATGGCTTCTTCCTAGAATTTAGATGAGGACCCGCTTCAAGCAAATCGGTTCGAGCTACTTACCATACATATGTCTCCGCGCCTATTTTAAGGCGATTGGTCCCAAGAGGTATTATTTCCAAGCTTTTTCCTGCAACATGTGAGACCGTATTTCTCCGAAACCGTAATGAACTTGCACTTACCCCAGAACTTTGTTCTACCAGACGATGTCGCGTTTAATTTCCAGTCTTTGCCTTCTGCATGGTAAGCTATTTCCAGAGGGTTGTGTCGGACTTTTTCGGCTATAAATCGCATGCGAACATCCTCGAAAGTCTCTGCCAACATGGGGTTACTTGGTGAGGGGTCAGAAGCCATACTATTAAAGAGCGCATGAGCGTGCACTCACAATCCTTTACGTCCAGATCGGTGGCGGGTATGGGCATAGCCAGAGATTGCGAATGCAGCCACATAAGAAATACGGGCTATTGGATCACTTGATTTGGCAGCTTCGTCGAGGAGCTGGTAGTATTCGACTTCTTCCGCACATCGCTGAAGCATCGTCAAAGGTTCGTTGAAAGTGACAGGGAATGCTATAGTAGACAGATCCTGAACAAGAATGCTGGTCAGAATTTCTCGTGCATGTTTGCAAGTGGAGCAGAACAGTCCTAGATAAATATTTCATTTCTGGAAACACTTACTTTGCCCACGTTCTTTTTGAGAACAGCAAATAAACTGCCTTCGTCGGCCGGAGCGGGGCACGGTAGTTGCGTCCTCCGAATGATCGGGTACGCATCAGAAGCTATAGATTCCCGTAGAGGGAGAGAGGGCTCCACAGCCTCTTCAATGTCCGTGTCAATACTCGACGTTTCGTCTGGGCTCGCCGACAATAATCTACTAGGTGGCTCAGACATTTCTGGCCCAGTCTCTAAGATAAATTCCTGTGGTCCTTCGTCTACAGCGTCAAACCATTCGACTATGCTGTCACTGGTTGTGGTAATTGAGTCCCGGAAGGACTTGCGAATAGTAGGTGGAGTCGAGGCCAGCGGGGTATCATACGTAGATTGTGGTGCTTCCTCCTCCTCAGCCGTCACGGGGAGTGAGGGTATCTGCTGAGCGGATTCACTTATAGACTCTTGCATAATTTTTACAAGGGCGGTATATTGTGCTTTGAGAACATCAAACCTGGTCACCACATTTTGCAAAGAGTCGGGTATGGACGGTCGAGGGGTATCGTGCGATTCCGCTGCAACATCTGGGGCGGAGTGGTGATGCTGCGCTAAAGATGACCGTCACGTCAATTAGAGCTAGTGCAGGAAGCAGGATCTTAGCACATGCACTCACGCCTTTTGAAGAGGCCAAACATTGATTCTTTACTGTGACCCTGTTTCCTCAACAAGCTGGGCGGTTTGGGAGGAGTCAGGTCGGTAGAGAGAGCAGATATAGCACTCTCAAGCTCTACCACGGACTGCGATACAGGGGTGAGTGAGGCTGAAATAGTCCCCAAAGGCGACTTACATTCCCCATTTCCTCCAGGAGGGTCCCAGTTCTGTTCAAATTCAAATTCAGGCTGGCTTTTCTTGAAGCTACTCGGAGCGACGCAGTTCTCCTTGCCTCCATCCCAACCGCTATGAATTTCCTAGGGCCCTGGGTACGGATTCATTCAAAGGGTGACAGAGACAGGGTGTGATACCTGAAAGCGGCCATCCAACTGTTGAAATCGTCCGTGCTCAAGCATCTGATGTGAAACGTCGCCGTGTTGGAGTCGATGTGGATGTCTTTTCGACCGAGAGCCGTAGAGATGGCGGCGTCATGGAGGATTATCTGGTCCCTGACGGGCTGACCAGGTTCAAAGGCATATGACAGGAGACCAGAGTCATAGAGAGTGAAGTAACGGCGAGCAAAGCCTGGCAGAAGAGTTGAGCAAATTACGGCGAGGCAGTGGGACAAGAGAACCTTGCATCTTCTTTCTGCGTTTCTTGAGGACCCATCCCTCATGGACGACGAGCTGGGCGGGCATGTGTGGGGAGAAGGAGAAGAGAATTGCCTGAAAAGGAAAGAGGAGAATCCAGTGGGTGCACTCCGAGTCGGCATCCAGTCGGGCCTGTGACGGTGAGAGGCGGGTTGCAAGTCGCCAGGAGTCGCCTATTGCAACCTCCGTAAGGGGTAGCTGCATGATCCCGGTCTGGATTTCAATCAGATTCGATGTGTAAGCCGATAATCTCTCCGGAAATACTATAAGTATAAGGTGATCGCTCCGACCCAGGTCTCACCATCCTTCTCTCACCACAACTATAACCTTACCTCTCTCCGCGCCCAATCTACAGTTATGGCTACGTAAGTCCCTGTCCTCTCCCTTCCTCTCCTCATGTTAATACTCTTCTAGTGGCGACATCGGTCTCATCGGCTTGGCCGTCATGGTATGTCCCCTATCCGTATATCGCTGATCTTCTCATGCCATTAATTTCATCGCCAGGGCCAAAATCTCATTCTGAATATGAATGACAAGGGCTTCACCGTCGTCGCCTACAATCGCACCGTGTCCAAGGTCGATGACTTCCTCGCAAAAGAGGCCAAGGGTCGCTATCTTTGTGATCTATGATGTCAATGATCGCTTATCAGTAATCTGCAGGCACCAATGTCCAGGGAGCTCACTCCATTCAGGAGCTGGTCGCCAAGCTCAAGCGCCCTCGCAAGATCATTTTGCTTGTGAAAGCCGGTCCCGCTGTTGACCAGTTCATCCAACAACTCGAGCCCTACCTTGAAAAGGGTGACATCATCATTGACGGTGGAAACTCTCACTATCCCGATTCTATCCGCCGTGCAAAGGAATTGGAAGCCAAGGGTCTCCTCTTCGTCGGATCAGGTGTCTCTGGAGGAGAGGAAGGTGCCCGCCATGGTCCCTCCCTCATGCCCGGAGGCTCTCCCGCTGCCTGGCCAGCCATCAAGGAGATCTTCCAGAAGACCGCTGCCCAAGCCTATGGCGAGCCATGTTGCGACTGGGTCGGCGAGACTGGCTCTGGTCACTATGTAAAAATGGTGCACAACGGTAGGGCAATCTTTTCAGGTTATATGCTCAAATTTTCATCTAAGAATCGCCATAGGCATTGAGTACGGTGACATGCAACTGATTGCTGAGGCGTACGACATCCTCAAGCGTGGTCTGGGCCTGTCGGAGGATGAGATCTCTGATATCTTTTTGAAATGGAACAAGGGTGTTCTCGACTCCTTCCTGATCGAAATCACCGCAAACATTCTCAAGTTCAAAGATGATGATGGCGAACCCGTCGTCAGCAAGATTCTTGATCAAGCTGGACAAAAAGGAACTGGCAAGTGGACTGCCATCGAGGCTCTGGACAGGGGTGCTCCCGGTGCGTAGAAAATATAACCCTTTTTTATTTCCCGTTTCTAATCATCCCGTAGTCACCCTCATCGGAGAGGCTGTATTCGCGCGATGCTTGTCGGCTCTCAAGGAAGAGCGTACCCGCGCGAGCAAGGTCATTGCCGGTCCCCCTAAAGAACCGTTCCGCGGCGACAAGCAGTTGTTCATTGACGACCTTGAGCAAGCCCTCTACGCGTCCAAGATCATTTCCTACACGCAAGGATTCATGTTGATGAGAACTACGGCCAAAGAAGTGAGCTATTCTTCAGAAGAATGACGTAGTCTAGAGCTCAACGTTCACAGATCGGTTGGAACCTCAACTACGCAGGCATCGCCAAGATGTGGCGAGGTGGTTGCATTATCAAGGTAGGGTCATCATATTCGCCGACCAGTTCCAATTTGCTCACCTGTTTTCGTAATAGAGCGTCTTCTTGGGTGACATCACCAAGGCCTACCAGAAGAACCCCGAGCTCGAGTCTCTCCTGTTCGACGATTTCTTCAACAAAGGTAAATCGATTGCCTGTTCCCTTGAGTTTTTCTCTCACACATGTAAAAAGCTGTGCACAACGCCCAGCCCGGTTGGAGACGAGTAGTTGCCCAAGCTACTCTCTGGGGCATTCCTACTCCCGCCTTCAGTACCGCTCTTGCATTCTTTGACGGTTATCGCAGCGAGATTTTGCCTGCCAACCTTTTGCAAGCTCAAGTAAGTCAATCGCATTCTCCCCGAAAGTCCTACTAAGTGGATTCTTCTAGCGTGACTACTTCGGTGCTCACACATTCCGCGTCCTTCCTGGCAAGGAGAACGCGAAGTTCAAGGCTGGCGAAGACATTCGTGAGTACTTCCTTCTCGTGGAAGAACCGTCCCTTACTTTTTTTGCAGACGTCAACTGGACAGGAAGGGGAGGAAGTGTCTCTGCGAGTACCTACAATACGTAAAATTTTAGTTGAGTGAGGCATCAGACATAGAAGACATGTAGAGTGTATAGCAGTTTACTACGAAGCATTCCTAAATATAACCTTTGACTCTAGAGTAGTCGCGTTATCTTATCTGTTGTTTGTGATCTCGACAACGACCCCAAAATTTACAGCTTGTTGCTTTCAGTATTGTTGTCATCCTCCACCGTATTCTCATATCCACTAAGCGCTTCGTCGGGGTATATGTGTGGAATATTCGTTGTTGCTCGGCTACTGGACTCCAGCAGTTCCGAACCTGGTGATTCGGAAGCTTTCGAAAAACTGTGTTCCGAACTTCGCAAAGCAAACGCAAATCGCGGTAAATGCATACTCTACTCTCCATCCTGGTTTGAGCTGGACGACAACATCTTGCAGGGCCCGACGCGCAGAATTCGTTCACCTTGACCTCGGCACAACTTCGTTCTCCAAAGGCCTTCGATTGTTCGAGCAATGACAGTCAACCTTCACCTACTTTAATTGTCGATTTGTACGCATCCGAATTACGCCTGAGAGGGGAGGGTCCCGTTGTTCAACCTCACGTTCGAGGTAAGAACGTCCTTTGTTGGAACGGCGAGGTAGAGACATATAGTCCATGATGGCTGTTTCTGACAGAAGCCGTAGATCTTTGAAGGCATCGAGGTGACATCTAGTCTTTTTTGTGGGCTGCAAACTGTTTGGAACTGACGGGTTCATTCAGGTTTCAGCACAAGAGAACGACGGAGAAAAACTGTTTAACATTCTTTGCGATGCAAAAACGCCAGAAGACATCAGAGACGTATTTGCCTCTATCGAAGGCCCGTGAGTCCGAACGCGAACTTGGCAGAGGACTATTGTCTGACTTTATTATCCTCCAGATACGCATTCGCCTTCTACCACGTAAGAACCATTTTCTCTAGTTACCTCAATCTTACACACATTCCTGTGGCTGGGCGTCGTACTCATCAATGTCTTCATTGACAGGAGCTGTCGGGTCGCCTGTATTTCGGCAGGGACCCACTGGGCCGTAGATCCCTTCTTATCCACAGACCAACACAAGCAGCACCTTACTTCATCCTTTCGTCTGTGTCTGCGGGCGCTCATCTAGCTTGTGATTTCGCGGAGCTTTCCACTGAACATCTGTTCAGTTTGAAAACAAGGTCTTTAGAGACGCATGGCGATGTAGGTTTCCCATCCCTGAGAAAGCACATTGTGAACCTTACATGGCAAAGATGCCGACTGCCTTCCAGGACAGTCTGGACGCCATTGCGAGATCATGTGCGATGAAAGAGTCTTTCTATTCCTTCGTAGGTATCAGCCTTCGTTATTTTACTGCAGTTAACATTTCCCAGGCGGAGCCGGCCAAAGTTAATACCCTGATACCAGGCGAAGATCCTCCTCGACTCCAGTCTTTAGATGAGATCCCTCAGTTTCTAGAGCAGACGGTTGATGAGTTTATATCCCATCTGGATCGAAGCGTCCGGCTGCGCGTACAGAATATTCCCGATTATTCGTGCGTTTCTGTGTTGTCCTATGCGTTCTTACAATAAACTTATTTCCAGACCGGTTGGAACGAAGCCGAGAGTCGGTGTACTTTTCAGTGGTGGCATTGATTCGACGATGTTAGCCTTTTTGGCTCACAGGTGAGGCATCTCGCAAGTATGTGTGTCCATTGCAATTAAATACCAATCTAGACACGTCCCATTGGAGGAAGGCATCGACTTGCTGAATGTAGCATTCGAAAATCCTCGAAAAATGAGAGTTCAAAAAGAAGGGAACATCGGTGGAATTTCGCGAAAGCATGCAAAGCCAGCTAGATTACGTGAAACCAGCAAGTCCAATGAAACAGTGTCATATTCCGTTCCAGATCGTATCACCGGCTTGCAGGAGGTGGAAGAGCTTCGCCGCCTTTGCCCAGAGCGCACATGGAATTTTGTGAGAGGACCATGTCCCAGATATTTAAGGGTTGCTGACACAGGGCTTTGAAGGTGGAGATCAATGTACCCTACGACGTAGGTGTTCGAGTCTAATTTCTTCTTTGTTCCTCCAACAGTTTTCCACCAGGAAAGTCAAGCCGCACGGCCGGTGGTTGAATCACTGATGCATCCTGGGAGAACAGTAATGGACTTGGTAAGCTTTCATGCGTGTGAATGCCTCACATTTGCATGTGCTGAGCAGTCAGATCAGAGCTTAGCCCTGGCTCTGTACTTCGCATCCAGAGGAAAGGGCCAAAGGCGAAGATATCCCGATTCCCCACCTGAACCGTACCATAGTGAAGCCAGGGTTCTCCTGAATGGACTGGGTTCAGACGAACTTCTTGGAGGCTATGGTCGCCATCGTTCTGTCTACAATTCGGCAGGGTGGCATGGTATTATCGCAGAGGTAAATGTTCACGTTGCAAATGCCGTCCAGACCTTGATAACTTGGTAAAGCTCCAGCAAGAAATTGACAGGATACCGACACGAAATCTCGGGAGAGACGACAGGGTGATTTCTTCGCACGGGAAAGAAACGCGTCACCCTTTCCTTTCGCTGGACTTGGTGTCTTTTCTTGCATCTTTACCTGTGAATTACAAGCTGGACCCTCGATTAGAGCTTGGTCTCGGTGATAAAATGCTGTTACGACTTGCAGCAAGAAAATTGGGACTGGTCGAGGCCAGCTGTCGGAAAAAGAGAGCCATGCAATTTGGGAGTCATTCGGCTCGTATGGACGGTGAACGACGCGGTGATGTTGAATTGGAGTAGATAGATGTCCGCTAGCGTAGTGCAGTAGATGAGTTTGATATATAAGACCGTGCGAAAGTTTCGTCACTGGCAGACACGCGCGTCTTGGGCCGAGTCTGCAGAGTTTGTCAGAGAAACACTATCAGGAAGATGGCCTTCTCTCAAGCCGCTGGCCGTTTCATAGGTTCGTATAATTTGCTCTATTCTGACCTTGTCAGTGAGCTCCATTGTACTATTCGACAGTCCCTTTGGCCGTCGGTCTTACCGCTCTACAAGCCAGTCTGTATGATGTGCCGGGAGGCTACCGCGCCGTAATGTTCGACAGGTTTTCCGGTGTAAAGGACAAAGTACACATCTCTCCTCCTCAGATGGACATTCCAGCTACTGACTCACTGCAATGTAGGCTACCGGTGAAGGAACTCACCTTCTCATTCCTTGGCTCCAGAAGGCCATTCTCTACGATTGCCGCATAAAGCCTCGAGTACGCAGGATCATCCCGTTTGTTCCGTGTACTTAAAATTGCCTCTTTTGCAGAATATTTCTACCACCACTGGATCGAAAGACATGCAAATGGTCACAATTACCTTGCGCGTTCTTTCCCGTCCCGATCTCGAGCATTTGCCAAAAATCTACCAGACTTTGGGTTTGGACTATGATGAGAGGGTTTTGCCGTCTATTGGCAACGAAGTGCTGAAGAGCATTGTCGCTCAGTTTGACGCTGCGGAGCTCATCACGCAACGGGAAGTGGTAAGTGTACAACCTCTTGGGCGGGCTTCCAGCATATTTGATGACTTCTCAGGTGTCTTCACGGATACGCGCGGACCTGCTGCAGCGCGCGGAAGAATTCCACATCAGGCTAGAGGACGTATCCATTACCCACCTCACCTTTGGGAAGGTGTGTTCCTGTCTATCTGTGATCCTCTGGGCCATGCACAAATATCTCTCCTCAGGAATTCACACAAGCTGTTGAGGCGAAGCAAATTGCTCAGCAAGGTATGCAGCTATTATACAGCAACGGAATCTCCTTCTGACCTAGAGACAGATGCGGAACGTGCTAAATTCATTGTCGAAAAGGTGAGAATGTCATAGAAGATCTGAAGTTCTCCTCGTTGACACGTGGATTCTAGGCCGACCAAGAGCGACAAGCGGCTGTTATACGTGCAGAAGGCGAGGCCGAAGCTGCACAGACAATTTCCAAGGCACTGGACAAAGCGGGAGACGCTTTCGTCGCGCTGCGCAAGATTGAAGCAAGCAAGGCGATAGTACAGTCACTGACCAGCAACCCCAATGTAACATATATTCCGAGTGGCAGCGGTAACGTACTTTTGAATGTACCGGCACCAAAGTAGATAGATGATACGCAATTGAGGTAATTCGTTTGTGACCGACTTTGAGTGTCGTGATTCGAAAACTCCCACGGAGTCAGTTCGTCCTTGCTCTCGACTGCCATCTCGTCTGTCTGTCTGTATCGTCTTCTTTTCTATTTTCCTCTCTCTCCTCTCCTCTCTCTCTCGTCTCTCATATTTTTCCTCTCTTGTGACGGACTTGTCTATCGTATACAGCCTCCAATTTTTTGTCTTTTGTATGCCTCTGCGTCATGTCGATAAATTTACTTCACTGATCGCTATGTATGTTTCAGGTCTCATTTTCACTCGTCTTTAAATCATGAATCCTATGGGCATGGGTGGCGTAGCTGAGGCTCCGGTTTGCATATCCTCCTCTATCTTTCGATATCCTTTGCTGATCTACTCATCGTGCTTTCTTCATCCCCCCTCATGCATTTTTTTCCCCGGTACCCGACTTTCCGATACATAGAGGCGGGCACATCTATACGTCGGAAACCTAAGCCCTCGCGTGACAGAGTACATGTTGACGGAAATCTTCGCTGTTGCTGGTCCTGTACAGCACGTCAAAATAATTCCTGACCGAAACTATCAACATGGCGGTCTCAACTACGGGTTCGTTGAATACATGGACATGCGTGCAGCAGAAACAGCCCTGCAAACGTTGAATGGGCGTAAAATTTTCGACACCGAAATTCGAGTCAATTGGGCCTACCAAGGTTCTCAAAACAAGGAGGATACGTCGGGACACTACCACGTCTTCGTTGGAGACCTCAGCCCTGAAGTCAACGATGAAGTCCTTGCGAAAGCCTTCAGCGCCTTTGGAACGCTCTCGGACGCACGAGTCATGTGGGATATGAACTCGGGCAAGTCTCGTGGCTATGGTTTCCTTGCCTTCCGCGACAAGACCGATGCAGAACAGGCCATAGCCACTATGAATGGTGAATGGCTGGGCTCCCGTGCTATTCGAGTAAACTGGGCCAATCAAAAAACGCAAGGCGCCCCCGCTGGTGGGAGCTCCTCTGCTCACACTCCTACTAGTGCTATGGGCGGCGGAGCTGGTAGTGCTCCTGCTCCCATCAATTTCCAAGGCGGCCCTCTCTCATACGAGACTGTCGTTCAACAGACTCCCGCTTACAACACTACGGTCTACGTCGGGAATCTCGTTCCGTACTGCACTCAAGCTGATCTGATTCCCTTGTTCCAATCGATTGGCTACCTGTCTGAGATCCGCATGCAGGCGGATCGTGGCTTCGCCTTCGTTAAACTGGACACGCACGAGCACGCAGCGATGGCGATAGTCCAATTGCAAGG
The DNA here is from genome assembly GCA_002938385.1 of Gymnopilus dilepis. Taxonomy (NCBI): domain Eukaryota; kingdom Fungi; phylum Basidiomycota; class Agaricomycetes; order Agaricales; family Galerinaceae; genus Gymnopilus; species Gymnopilus dilepis. The sequence goes on along the minus strand of NHYE01001420.1, from coordinate 54,577 downwards.
TCAAATGGTTCACGGCCGGCCTATCAAGTGTAGCTGGGGAAAGGATCGGGCTGACGGTGGCACAGCTCCAGTTAATCCAGTGAGCCCTGCGGCCGCGGCGACCCCCTACGGAAATATGGTAAGCTTATACGTGTCCTGTCGCCATGGATTATAGTTAACTCGGTCTTTAGCCCATGTATGGCATGCCTCAACCTACCACTTACGGGCAGTATGGGTTTGGAACTTACGCTGGATTCCCCGGTCAAGCGGCTGCAGCTCCTGGTGCAGCTGGCCCTGGTTCTCCAGGCATGCCTCAGGCAGCCAATGCTGGCGCCGCGGGTCTGGGATTGAATGTCAGTGGTCAGCAACCCACCGGGGACCCGAATGCTGCAGCGGGTGCTCAAGCATCTCAGCCGCAGTGGGGGACAGCGGATCCCAACTACTATTCGAACTATTGGGGAGGTTAGTGAAATTCGACTATGCAAAAGCCATGACAGACTTAGAACACGCTTTCTTTCCAGGATACTATGGACAACAGCCGGCTGCGACCCAGCAGCAATCGGGAGGTGACACGCAGATGCAGGGACCGGCATGAAAATGCAGTGTTGCCAAATTGATGTCTGTTCTACCCTTTCTCAATTGCGGCCTAGTGTCCTTTTCATTCCATTTTCGCACCTTGCGCCGCTTATTTCATTGTCTAAACATTGTTTCTTCCATTGAATCTCCTGATTTTTGTGCCTGCCACTTTATGTTTGCTCTCACCCCGTCTTACTTCGTAACACTCGTCTTTTGCCTTCGAATTCGAAGATGATTTCCAAGGTGTGAATAGTATTCCTGCTAAGATGAATGAGACACTGAGAAAGGACATGGTATACGTGAGCCATCGAGAGAATTGGTGCATTAGATGTTCTAAACGTCCTCTGAATTGTTATTTACCATCAGCCATTCGGAGTCAAACTCACTCCGTGGACTGCTTGAGGTGGTAGTCCAGTCTTCTTCGTCGCTACTTGGGTTTCCGGACTTGCTGATTCTTTTCCCGACCCGGAGACTATTCGAGTGGGATCTGGAGACAAGGGTGCATTGGGGGCTGCACCCTCTGATGTTTCCCTCCATGACAGTACGGATTCGTGTCTGGTACGCATATTCTCATAGAACTCGTTCGCTTCGTTCATTCTATTTGCTTCTGCTTGCTTTGCATCCAGCCACCGCTGAAGAAGCTTTGCGTTGTCTTTGGCAAGGACTTGGTTACGTTCTTCTACCTGGCTAAGTTCCAAGAGCGTCGTGCTGATCTCATCGTGAAGAATCTGTGCAGATAGCAAGATGAGACAAAGTTTGATAACCAGTAGTATGCATGTTACCTGAACTGTTCTGTCCTTTTCTGCCATTAGTTCTGCATGTTGATCAACCTTGCGACGAAGGGACGCGATCTCGTCTCTGGCCTTTCTCAGGTTTTCGGAATCGATCCTAGAGACTTCTTCCTTTTCTCGCAGTGTCTCGTTCATGGACAAGAGGCGCTGAGCATTTTGCCCCTGTGTTTTGTACAAGTTTGCTAGTTCATCGCGTAAAGACGATATCTGCGTTTCTAGTGAGGATAGATACGCTGCCCGGACAGGATTACTGTTGCACTGATCAGCAGAGAAGATGAAAGGTGGGCATCGCTACTCACTCTTCTCCTGGGGTTGATAGACCGGGACTGCCTTTCACGCTGCCAACTGCTCGAAGGAGGGTCTGGTTCCGTTCCTTCAGAAGCTTGGTCTGCTGAGCTAGCCTCCGATCTGCGCCAAGGGTGAACGAGAGTCGCGCAGGTTCAAGAGTAGACTTACACTGTTCGATGATAGGAGCGAAAGCAGATTCATTGTGATTTCTCTCCGCAAGCCGTAAGCGCAAAAGTTCTTGCCAGGAAGGTTCAGCCATGAGCGTGATGAAGGGCAACAAGCCAAGCGTTCAATACGCGGAGTTTAAACACCTAAATAGGAACCTGACTCTTAACAGCTCTTGACCCAACGTCACTTCCTTCTTATCCACTCGAGATGGGTCGCGTATTGCTCAAGGTCTGTCCTTGACTTGGTATATCTTCTTTGTTGATTAATAGCTTGTTTCTACTAGGTCATTATTCTCGGCGACAGTGGGTCCGTCAGAAACTACGTTCCCCGCGCCACCTCCGTGCCTTGCTCACCTTGTCCATTGCAGAGTCGGCAAGACCTCTTTGATGAACCAATATGTCAACAAGCGCTTTAGCAATCAGTACAAGGCGACTATCGGAGCTGACTTGTGAGTCGTCGTTTCCTAATTGCGACTATGGAAGTGACGAACAGCTCCTGTTGCCAAGTCTGACGAAGGAGGTCATGGTCGACGACCGGCTTGTCACTATGCAGGTGAATCCTTCTGGCTTTTATCCTCCAAGTTCATACTTTGTCTGACATAAATGCAGCTCTGGGATACTGCGGGTCAAGAGCGCTTCCAGTCACTCGGCGTTGCCTTCTACCGAGGTGCCGACTGCTGTGTCCTCGTCTACGATGTGAACAGCGCCAAATCCTTCGAAACGCTGGACAGCTGGCGCGACGAATTTCTGATTCAAGCCAGTCCCCACGACCCAGAGAACTTCCCTTTTGTGGTCTTGGGTAACAAGATAGACGTGGAGGAGGGGAAGCGACAGGTGTGTTTCTTATTGTATTTCGTGGCTGTGGTCTTACTTCCCTGCAATGTACTCTAGGTCACGCAAAAGCGTGCCATGACTTGGTGCCAGTCTAAAGGAAATATACCCTACTTTGAAACTTCTGCCAAGGAAGCTATCAACGTAGAACAAGCCTTCCAAACGATTGCTAAGAATGCCTTGCAACAAGAAGCTGAGGAACAACTGTAAGTGGTCTTAAGATCTCCAACGCCTGCCTGACATTATGGTATCTTCTAGATATGTGGATTACCCTGATCCTATCCAACTCGATTCCGAGAGTTCTCAAAGCTATGGTTGCAACTGTTGATTATTTTCGTTCTCGTTCCCCGCGTGCCAAGCGTCATGCTGCATGGTCGTACAATCTAGGACTCTTCATCTTTTCGTCACCCTTGGAGCTCTTATATTTTCGTCTCTTCAAGTCTTGTAATTTGTTCTCGATACTTTATGTGCCTCAATACACCTGTGTTCCAACGGTCTATGTACAGTCACACTGCTTGTTACATGATGCCCTTAGCTGGTCCCAATGGATTCCGCGGCCTATTCTGGTGAACATGAAGAACCGTGGTGGCCATCCGTTCACTCCTCGCTAATTCGAACGGGCGCCTGACGAACTATCCCGTTACAACCATCAGGTTTAACCGTTCTCATGCACTTCATCGGGTGCTACCACTCTCTAGAAAATCGAGTAGGGGTGAAAGATATCATCTGCGTTTAGGAGCAGTATGGTAGCTGTTACGCTTAGCAGAGCCAGGCCTCCTCGTAGGCGAAGGAAATGGTCTAAGCTCAGCTTCGGGCGAATTTAGCATTAGAAAGCGAATTCCCAGCTGTGTGAAAAGCCATTACACTGCCTTCGAGTTGAGTGTGACACCAAGAAAAGGATACGGTAGGCACATAGAAAAGGGAAGAAAATTCTTCATCCGGCCCACACCAGCACTTCAAAAAGCGTGATACCTATGATACAGGTCAGTGCCGAGCCCAAGAGAAGAGAGAAGATGGTCATCGCCAAGCGGATCTGGATTCTGGAAACTTGGAAAGCAGCCAGAGAGCAAACCGAACAGATCCGCGTCGTCCCTGACCAACATCGACATGCTCCCAGAAAGATCGTTGGATAGTCTTGTTGGCCATTTCTTCTCAAGGGCTTCGGTTGTAATACTTACCTAGCTGGAGAGTGCGCAAAAAGTAGTCCCAAGAACCACGGTTAAGTAGCTGGAAGGATTGCTGATGCTTCGTGAGTCTTGGTTCTGCGACCTTCATGATTTCAAAGGAGAACAGTTTCCCTTTGATTGAACGCCCTTCCCGGGCCACAGCAATTGAGAAAACTCGAATTGACGTCAATGTCATCCTCAAGTCGCATTCGCTCAATAGATCCCGCCATAGAGCTCAGAGCCGTTGATTATCGTCAGAGTACCTAGTCGATTTCCGGAATACAGAGAAAGGAAACGACGACCAAGAACAATGATTTTTATCGACATGGAAGTCATGATCAGGGTTCAATGACGCTATGGACCTGCGATTACGTTACATAAGTGTACTGCTCCATACTTAGATACTGATCAAGCCAAGTGCTTCGCTTGACCTATTTCTGCACTCGCACTATGGGGAAAAGAAAGAAGGCGAAAAAGGCGAAAGAAGAAGAGTCAGAGGGATTTCCTGTTGGTATGGTCTGCCTTCGCCTGTCTGTTTGTCAATATCTTACACGGGCACTCACTTTTGCTCACAGAGGTCATAACGAAAGCCCGCGTGGTGCCCGTGGACGATGATGATGTCGACGAAGTATCGAGTAAGACGAAAGAGAAGCGAAGGCATCAGGACGCAAAATGGGTACGCAAACTGTCTTTTCTCATAAGTACCTTTCCGATGCCACCCCCTTAGGAATACTACGTCAAGGTCGCGTCTGTATCTTGGAAGTCCTTCTCAGGTGCTGATTTATAGTCACGTCAGTGGGCAGGTTATGGCGAAGACCAGAACAGGTATTTCATAGACATTTCTACCTATCAGAACCTAACCCATCTCTATACGAAGTTGGGAACCCGAAGAAAACCTTGAATCCTGCGAAAGATTGCTTGCCAGCTTTTGGCGACACGTCGGTATGGACGATGAGGACTATCCGATCGGATACGTCGTCAAAGCAAAGAAAAGCTGGATTAGTTGAGCGCATTTGAGCCTATTCTTCTCTGCAGGGCTGACTTCCTCATTCGACAGAGGCTGAGATGGAATATTTTGCTAAAGAATCTCGCAATCTGCAGGAAGAGATCAGACGTCGAGAGAAGGAACATGACAAGTCCAAAAAGGTTTCCCACACGACGATATCTCGCTCTGTTGTATGCTAATTCACATTGCGATGTATTAGATTAAAAAGGAGAAGCAGAGAGCATCTGAAGATGTCTCATCGGCTCATTCAAAGGAACGATCCCGCTCCAAAAGTACTGTTGTTTCAGTAAGCTAGTTCTCCAGACGACATATTTCGATTTTGCTGATTTTTATGAAAGACAAGGGATAATGAATCTTCGGTGGATTCAGATGACGATAGACCCTTGAGTCTGTCTGCATCTTCGCTCAAGACAAAGGTGCCCAGAAACAGGAAGAGGAAGTTACGTGTCTCTTCTTCAAGCTCTGAAGAGGTTAGTGTCACGTCATTAACATCTGCGCCTTCCTTACATATTCTTGCGTTGAAGGAACCTTTGCGGGACGTGCAAGGCCAAGGGCCTTCAAAAAAAGCCAAAGTCGCGTCTGAGCAGGTCATTGAGGTATATAGTAATACGGTTCTATGGTTCGGACGTTCCTTAATCTCCTACCCGCTCAGGTAGAAAACCATCCTCCTCCAGGTTCACCGACGTCTCTATTCTCAGAGCGATCATCCCCGGAGACGGCGTTGGCAAGTATCATACCCGTCACGGCGCCGCAGAGCGAGATGTCCCCTAGCAAAGATGTTCCTTCTCTCAGCGCTCCTCCAATCAGGTTCACGAGCTCCTCTACGAATCCTCAGGCTAAGCTCGCTATGTCTTCATCAGTAGCACCATCGGGCAGTGGGATATCTACGAAGCAGAGGCTTGCGCAAGCAGCATTGACTATGGCCCCACCAAAAGACATCGGCAGCAGTACGAGTAAACCCAAGCCAAAGTCTTCCGTGCCTCTTCCTACTCGGACGACTTCGAATCCACTAGGGAACCTCAGCTTCAAGAAAAGCAATCCTCCGACACCGATTGTGATCCCAAGTGGCACGGTTAGCACAACGCAACCAGCCTTGACTCAGTCGCCCCTCTTTCATTCAGCGGATCAATATGGACCACCAACTGCAACATTCGAGTCCCCAGTCGTTGAGCAACATCAACGCGACTCCGTCCTTATCACTCCAGCAGAACGAAGTGCATCCATCAACAAGTCCTCTACCGTCCAGGCAACAACGTAAGGTGATATGTTATGCACAAAGCGATGTCTTATTTCTCCTCAGGTCGCCGCTGGTCCCTATGCCAGTTGATGATAATATGGCAGCTGCTGAAGACTTTCTTCAGGGCATCATGCCTTCAGCGTATGTCTCTTTGCCGCTCTATGTGCAATAGCTCTACTAAATTCTCTCGTAGAATGGCTGCTCCTCTACTGTGAGTGACACTAGGCTCTATAGATGGAATAATAATCTTACCAGCAAAGCAGCCCTGCAGGAGACCAGTCTTCAGAAATTTCACTGCCAAAATCGCTGCACACAAAAGCTCCTCCGATTCCCCCAGGCAGGTATGTTGTTGTTTGAATCCAGCTATACAATCTTTCATTATTTCATCAGGATTCCGAAGCTATGGAAATGGTCTGGACCATTAAAGTTCAAGGAGCATAAAGAACCCATATGCAATGTCAAATTGCACAGCTTGACCAAAGACCAGTCTCTACGTTTTTCTATTGTCTTTCAGAAAGTCGCGGCGATAGAGGCTGATGCCTTATATGACTTTTCTGACTTGACTGTCAACTTATCTATCTTTCGGACCCCTCCCCAGTTAGCGTTGCTGGGGTATGAGGAGCAGAAAGATATTGAACCCCTTGCAGTGCTGATTCGGTATATGGAAAAGCACAGAAAGGTCGGGCCATACTCAACATCGTGGTTATCGTATAATGACAAAATCCCTAGGTCTTCCTGCTGCCCATTGTCCTTGACGAAAATGTGATAGGTCAGACGCTATTCTTCCCCTACAGCTGTCGATTTCAGGTGATTGGGATGGATCTCCCTTCCGAATTATCTCAACCTGGAAATTTGGTTGCTGCAATTTTACCATACACATTATTGCCTGACCAAATCAAACATCGATTGCCAGCTCGACTGAAAGCACCTGAAGAGCTTGAGATTTGGAAACCCCCTTCTCCACAAGTAGCTTGGTCAAAGTCCCTCCGTACGAAGCCATTCCTTCATCAAGGCCTCCAAATATTGGGAATGTCTCCCCAATTCTACAAGTACCTAGCCGATTACCGTAGAACTTACTTCATCTGGCCTCAAGCTAGGCATGAGTACAAAGCTCAAGTGTGCAAGACCGACAGGGTTGAAAGCCTGCTCCTTGATGCAGTACTGGAGCAAACATCGAAGCTTGTCCCTACGACCAATGACGCTAGACTTATTTTTGTTCACAGAAGTTCGCTTCCTGTACTTCATAAAATTCCGGGTCTACTTGAAAGGCGGTCCAGATCGACGTCTGCTCAATTTTACATCTTCGGAAGTCATCCAGACCTCCCACCCAACCTTTGGAGCCTCAGGGAGATTTACCCATGGGGTCTGTTCACTCTTCCATTTGTTGGCCTTCATTCTCATCTTATTTCAGGTGGCATTGTAACATTCTCGCCATTTGCCTGGCGCACTGATCCTCTGGGTGTCATGAACCGGATACACCAGATTAGCAAACACCCTCAGTGGGCATGCTACATCCTCCCCTCTGCTCTTGGCCTGCTTGCAAAATTGGAGTGTGATCGTGTAGATCCTGTGCAGAATTTTGATAAGTGCGTATTTCTTGAGGCTGTTGACTTGAGGACAATTTTTTAAAATTTTTGCAGTGGAAAGCTTATGATGGATCCCTTATTACAAGCCATTGAAGACGGTGAGCTTGCACTTCTGCGAGCACCACCGGAGAACCTCATCCCTGCAAACATCACTGGGCATCATACTGCTTGGCTCGAGAAATTCTTGTCATTTTCGGCCCCACGAAGGCGTGACGCGCTGATAGTTGGCATCACGGCATTCATCGAAAATAGAAACCTTCCAAAGTCGAATGACATCGTCGCTGCTATGGGCGGAGAAATTCTAAGTGATATGTCAAAGATGCAGCGCCAGCCTATGTTCATGAACAATTACAGGCGGTTTGTTGTCATTGACAGTGAGGTTATACCATCTGTCATTAGCCGTGCCGCACGCAGTCAAGGGGTATGTTATTAGCTCATCTCCTCCTTTTCTGCTGATCTGAACATGATATAGCTGGAATGGACGACAATATCCAAGTTTGACTTCAGGGATGATTTCTTCCCCAAACAGACTGTTGGAATTGTAGCCAAATCTTCGACATAAATGACTATAGCAGGTCAAATAAATTGTACCACTTCAATACATGATGTTCAATGAATGCACATCATAGAGCCAGATGTACACTGACCAAAGCACTGATTTACATCCTGCAGACTGCTACACAAGATAGGCATCCTCTATTGCAAACCGAATCTGATCATTCTGTTCCCATTGATCACAGCTCTTTGCCTGAGAACAGTAAGTCGCAATGAAAGATGAAGTTACAAGAACGAGCGAACCATCTGAATTACAGTATTCTTTGACGGTTCTTGTACCTCCCCTGCCATAACGAGCTCATCCAATACCTAGGAAGAATTCAGAAGACGAAGATGATAGATAATTGGAAATTTACTGCATAGGCTTTCTGGAAGTTGAAGATACTACACCTCATGTCAGTGATTTTGTTCACACCGAAGGACAGAGTGATAAGTACAGGTCCATCTCACAGACCTGACAAAAATTCATGTCAATACCAGTAATGTGGTTGACGGAGCTTGCGTAGTTTACATTGCCAAAATACTGGTCAAGTGCCTCAACATAACGATGTAGGACTTCAAGGGTCACCAGTTCGTTGTCCTCGTCGTCAATTTCGCAGATGAAGAAAAGAGAAGCATAACGTCGGTAGACGATCTTGTGTTAAGACTACATTTGAGCATGGCAAACGGATAGGCTTGCGAGGATCTTACCTTCTTTCCTGGGACATTCAGAGATGTGGGTGAGCTCAGCAACGTCGACAATCTCATGATCATAGTACCTTTGTAGTCCAAGAAATTGCACATCCGCGGGCGCCTATTCAGAGCCAACTGCGAGACGTCCTGGACGATCTTCGCTTTTGCCTTGGCAGAGAGAGGCACGAACCATTTGGCTAGGCGAAGCTTGCCTGTCACAGATCGAGACCAAGGAGAGGATTGAATTGACGAATGTCATTTAGAAGAACCATAGGGGTCGAACGCAAAGACAACAAACCTTGCCTAGAGACAAGCAAGACGTAGTTGATCATTCCGCCACTTTCCAGTCCAATAATAGTAACGCAGGCTCGAGAATGTGCAAGGGACGAGTCTGGTTAGAGGCAGAATAGAGACTCCGCAGGGACACCAGTCAACGCAATCAAGAGGTATTCACAGGTCCTCCTCTAGAGCAGCCAACGAAGATTACGATGCGGGGCCGTCCCTAGTGGACGAACACCATGACCGTTGCAACGAAAGATGAAAGGCAACTTGACAGTTCTCGTACCGGACCGTGCGATATCAGCCGGACTCTGTACACACATACGAGTCAACGTCAATCCTGACCACGAATTTACAATTCTTAGGCGCATAACAAACACTTCCTCAGGTTCTCTTCATTTCACAATATTCAAGTTAGACTCGATGTAATACTAATATTCCTCAACTCGTGTCGAAATTCAAAGTTTGAATGGCGTTTTTGCGTAGGTGACTTTGGCGGAAGCAGAGTCATCTACGAACCAATAAAGGTGACCTGGCCAAGCAGGCCTGATCTTGGATGCAGGCAATCCAGCCTCGGGCTCATCCAAAACGGTTTTGAGAACGTCGACTTTCTCCTTCCCAGAAGCAACGAACGCTGCTCTGGCGGCGTGGTTGATGACGGGTAAGGTGAGGGTGATGCGCTTGGGCGGAGGCTTCGGAGAGCTCTCGATATAGGCAACCCAACGGTCTTCTTCTTGGAGAAGTTCGTGACCTGGGAATAGCGAAGCCGTGTGGCCGTCGGGACCCATGCCAAGGAGGATGAGATCGAAAACAGGGAAGCGCGCGGCATCCTTCTGGGCAAACTCCTGGATGAGCTGCTTTTCGTATGAGTCCGCAAGCTCCTCAAGGTCATCCAGAAGGTTGGTATCTATGGTGTGAATGTTTTCGGAGGGGATAGGGACCTTGGAGAAGAGATGTTCCACGCAAGCGCGGTGATTGGAATCTGGGTGGTCAAGGGGAACGACGCGTTCGTCGACGTAGAAAACCTGCCTATGGAGAGCGGTGAGAGATAGAAGAAGAAAGGACGGGAAGAACATACCATTGTGACCATCTTATCGTCGGAAGGCCAATAAGACCACTGAGCATCTTGGGAAGAGAACCACCGGAGATGGCGATGGTGAATCTGCCCTTCTTGTCGATGGCCTCCCTCTGTGCCTTGACTATGAACTGGGCAAGGGCATCTTTGAGGCTGTCGGTGTCCTGGAAGGAGAAAAGAGTGGGAGGAGCTGGCGAATGGTGAGCCATGGCAATCAAATGAAGTGAAGAAGGATTATCTCTCAGATATTGATTCAGATGACATCATGTACAAATATTGATTACGTCCAAATTTAATCCGCCTACGTCCATCTGTCTGCAACCTCGACTGCCTCAATGTCTGCTTCTTGTCTGCCTGCGAGCGGTGTTGGTAGGATAATCTCAATTCGACTATGTGGCCCGTGCGGCGTCCCCCGTAGTGTGTTGCGGCTCGCCTTTGAATAGACCGTGCTGCGAGACGACGACATTGATAGTGGGCGCTTCCGCCGTGCCGAGTTTCCTGTCCCGGCCGAGGACCAGGTACGAGGTAGCCCTGATGGAGGGGGTCCGTCCTCGGGTATTGGCGCGTGGCCTGGATCTGATGAACCGAGTGAGGAGGTGGAAGAGTCTGGTTGGGCAGTGTGAAAAGAGGGACTGGGCGGCGTGAGCGAATTTTCATATCGCAGAGGAGAGCTGGTGCTTGCAGGGCTGGCCTCGATGAGTGATGGTTTGCTGGTGAGCAAAGAGGTGGTGCTGCTGCTCTTTGTCGAGATGGAGCTCAACGGCTGGGGAACTGGCAGCTGCTGGGCAGTCATGTACCAGGTCTGGGAACGCGGCAGTGTGGACACGAGATGTTCGCGGTGATGGGCGAGGGGTTGGACGGGGGGAAGGGGATTTGAGGTGGTGGCGAGCCTCTTGAGGCTGCGGACTGCCACGAAGGCGAACAGAAAGACGCCGACGACACCGCAAACGGCGATGATAATAATGACGGCGGTGCTCACCATCTTCTGGGAGCAGAGGGCGTGTCTCTCCCGCAGGAGAATAAATAATTTAAAAATGAGCGACTGGTAAGATGGAGACAAGGATGAGATGCACCCGATTAAATTAAGCACTTTCAAGTCACGTGCCGTCTCGCGCCTTGCCTTTGGCTTGCATGCCGCCCTCTCTTGCAAGCCGTTTGCTCTTTCATTCCCAGCCTGCGCCCCGGCTCTTCGAGGACAGCAAACTTCCGCCAGAGCTCGAGGCTGAGATATTTGACTTTATTGCGCTTGCCCTTCGTGCCTTTGTTTCCCCGTGGTGGTCAAAGATAACCCGATATGACAAGGACTTTCTTCCCCACATAACTGCAATTCTTGTGCAGGTCATCCGGGCCCTCGTTCTCAGACTGCAGTCAGTGGACTTGCCAGAGCTTGTGCTTCGCGATGTTCCTGTCATCGTGACGCAACACTACCGCGACTATCGCAATGCGGCTTCGAAGACACATACAGCATACGCGACTGGTGGTTCAGCTACCCTCCCTTCCCTATTCGCTCAGCTGCAACCACATATGGCCATCTCTGCAGAAGGCCGACTAGACAGGGAATACTACCGTCAAATTGTTGACCACATTCTCAAGACCTGTCTGCCCCCAGAGGATTACGAGCCTGAGGCAGAACGCATCATTATCCGCGAAGTCATTGTCAAAGTTCTCATCGACGACGTTATCCCCAAGATCATCCAGCCTTGGTTCGTGAACAAGGTTATTCTCGACTTGATAGGCTCTCCGCCTGAGCCTGTTTTTGTCGTGCGTTGATCTGCTTTTGTCAACTTACGGTCGGACTGAATGTCTATTTAGACTCCTGTTGCTCCTTCTTCGACAAGTCACAATCTCATTGTTCTACTGCTTTCCATCCTCCAGACCTTTTCAGGGATGTGCTTGGCTCTCATGCACTCTTACAAGCAAGCTATGGCAACCATCAGACGCGTGCAGCAGTCCCCTCCCCTAACACCGCGCCCGATATTCGCAGTCCCTGCCCAACTCGCACCTGAAATCTCACGAGAACCTTCGACAACTTCTGCAAAGTCCACTACATCATCTATTTCTTCTGTTCATAATGCGTCTACGTCATCCACTATTGTACAAGTCACAGATACCCCTGGGCAGCATAACTACGCTGAGCCACCTTTAGTGCTTTTATCTGAAGTTATTTCTTCGCATGATCGTTACGCTTCAAGCATAACACTCGCCACGGCTTCCATGGTTGTATCCGCCGCGACCCCTTTTCTCGACAAGCTTCTGCCTTACATGTTGCATAACTTCCTTTCCCCAGCCTTCATTCTCAACATTACACGTATAGGCAAGAGGACACTGTTTCCTAACGGCTATCCGGGACCGCCCCCGCCGATACCATCAGCAGAGGAGCAGGCAGAATGGCGTGCAAAGCTTGTCGCCTGGCGAGGCAAAGGTGGCATTGGTACGTTTGTTTCCGACTGTCGCTGTTGTCCAATTCTGATTGCTCGCATAGCCCTTGTCTTACCAGTTCTCTTGGGGGCGGACCCATCACATACACTGGAAGAAGCCCTCAATCCGCTCAGTAATGAGGAAGGTAATCTTCGGCTAGTCGTTTTTGTGCTCGACAGATTATTGTTAGCTTTGTTCCCTGAACTAGCTGGACACCCATTATAACACGGTACTTCATGTACATAAACTTACTTTACCCCGCATAACATAAATGGATCCGGCTTGTTGTAAAATTTGCGCAAAACCTTGCATTGTAAGAATCCTATTATAAGACAGGGTTTCCCTCCTCTAACTTCCAGCTCGTTGGTTCTCCATTGTCATCAGGGACTCCAAAAGCGTGCACTCCACATACGGCTTATACAATCTGGGAGGGGTCGAAGGTTGCAACATTGAGAAAGCAGATGTGTGGGCCGCTGTTTCAGCATCAACTATGAACTTGGTATTCATCTTCGAGTCGTAGCACGCGTCAGACCAGCGACGAATTGACACTGAGAGGATGAGTAGACCGCCGTGAGCCTCGTATACTGACACAGATAAGCATTGGATCTTACAAAGATGGCCTCCGAAATGCGTCGCATCCTTCTTTCAAATGCCTGTCTTCGGGCCTCTTCGTCATCGGGTAATGGGGTCGGTACCTGTAAAGACAGTGCTCAGGACTGAGAACAAAGCTGACAGTTGGAAAGGTTACCAATGGCGCGGTCGGCCGACGTGGGCCAGGCAGAGCTGGCGGTACATCCAGTACAACATGTTCTTCATCGAATACGGTGTTCTGAGAGAAAATCTTCAATGAACTAGTCTCTAATGGCGACAGGGTAAGCAGTACTCACGAAAAGGCGAGAAACATCGTCAGTGGAAGGTTTTGGTTTGCGCGCGTAAGGCTTATAGCGTGCCCGCCCGCACTCAGTATAGCTCGGCAGTCGAGCAACGTCTTTAATGGACATAGCCTGTTCATAAGTAGGCAGACGGGGCGTCGAATCCATGTCTAGACTTTCAAGGCGTTCGTTGGGTGTATTCAGAGGAGTGGGATCCTCCTTAAGGGCGACCGAAAGGGAGTTCCAACGGAAGGGAACAAAGGGACCCAGTATTTATAACGTCAGGGTCTTCTCAACAGGGTCCCGTGTATTTAGATCGCGCTGACTGTAAATTTCGAAGCGGGCCTTTTTTCACGAAAAAATAGGGTTGACAGAATCCATGTTCGTCGCTTGGGTGATTAGCGTAATGTCGTGGCGTTGCAGCTTCTGAAAGAGGCATTAGAACCACCTTAAACGCCATGTCCGCTGAAAACATAGGCACGCACTTGATATCCCTTGATTCTCGAAAAAATTCTCCAAGATCCCGCGCCGTGGAGGGTGGCAATGTATTGAGAAGAGGATCGGGGAGTCAAGTTTATGTGATGGCCGTCCCGACTTCTCGACACTCTTTGCACACTCGTGATGTACCCATTTACCCAACATAGGCCCAGATCCCCGGATTGCACTGTTGCAGCAAGCAGGGTCGAACTTTTTTCTCTGATAGCCTCCCACTCCATATATGTGGCAGGGACCGAAACCCATTTGGGCAAAATGGCGGACAGACGGACATTCAACGCTTGCGTAAGTCTTCGATGGTCGAGAACGGGGTGCCGATGACCGACAACGACATTGAACATCGAGAGCCATTTCTCAACGAGACAGGTGGCTACAGATTCGGTGTTGAGAACAAGGACCGCACTGGCTGGATCTCGGACGCCCTCCGCTGGTTGATGTTGCTATTTGCTTTGAACGACCTGGTTTGGCTCTTCACTCTTCTTGCGACAGGCAGGAGACCTTGTAGCGGGACGAGAAATAGCAAGCCGCTTCACTCTTCGACGCAGAGCATTCTTGGAATGAGAGGAACACCGTGACTCCGCCTAGGCGAAAGCAACGACCGATAGCTTGGGGTGTTTCCTAATATGGCAAAAGGGCGGTGCCGACGCGCGGCGGGATAGTCACGCACCGAAAGGTGACTCATGTCAGGCGCACGTATAAAAAGCGGGACAACTGACATGAACCCATTTTCTTTTCTCTTCCACTATGAACAGGTTAAACGTTTTGTGTGAAATCGTTCTTGTAAAAGGTTACCTTTGTTGGCGCTATAACGTAACGCCTTGAAGACCAGATTGCATGTCAAGAGCGCCAGTTAATGCAAGACGGCAAGATATCAAGGACAACACCAATTCATCAAGGAATTTCCTTGTTTCTGCTTTCAACGCGTCGCACCGTGATATCTGAGCTTGAAACCGAGCCTGCAATTATGGCTCCTCTGGTCTGCTTGAACACAGGAACTTGCATCTGTCAGCGTCAACGTCGACATATCTGAATGACCCCTGAAAAATGGTGTGAACTACCAAATCGCTGAATGTTTCTTGCTCGCCTGCAGGTCCGTGATGTCTCCCAATCATTATGCCCGCCTTGGCTGGCTCGGTCGAGCTGGGCAGAATGGTTTGTCCGACATTATACTGTCAAATCCTGAAAGGCCTGGCCAGTTTCGTTCAAGGAACTGCCCCACCAGTCTACCCAAGAAAGGAAGAAAGGATTCTGCTGTTCCAGCTCTTCTTCGTGTCCGTAACGCCTTGAGTACTTGCGGCGCCGTGTTCGTCTTCTGGCTTTCGGATTTTACGAAGCAAGACAATATATCCAAAAATTCGTGATCTCCCTATCCGATGTTTGCAATGCTTCTGTCAACCATGTTCAGCCTGGTTCTGTAAGGCGTCGAAGAGAATTATAGGATTCGAACGCCGGACAACAATTGATAAAGAAGGTGGGCGTCAGTATGTAACCTCAGTACGACACAGGAACATATATACCCAGAATTTCGACGGTGAAAACCTTTCAAGACGAATCCTGCGCTGTCTGACATAGCTGCCATAGCCATGGCCAATTTTTTATCTGGTGAAATAAATTCGGTCCTAGACAGCGGCATTCTTGAGGCACTCGAAGACCTGGGACGCCGTTTGAGACAACACGGGGGCGTACTTGGAGGAGGTAGGATCAAGCTTGAAGTAAGTTGACAGCGGCAGGCCGCATCACATATGGCCCGCGAAAGAATTGAAATTATTTTGCAACTCAGCGTGAGGCTCGTCACACAAATGGCAAACTTCCTCAAGGCTGCAAGCTTTATACTGGCAATGTTCCCTACGTTATCCAGCCTTTGAGACTTTCCTTCTTGTGTACATCCCCCCATACAGTCGCCGAAGAGCTCAATTCTGCGGTACATACCATATCTCGGTCTCGATTTCTCTACGACTTCGCATTTGAGCTCCCCGGAAGACCACTGGAAGACCTCTCAGCCAAAAGTGTGGCACTTACTTTTTGAAGACATCAAAGCCGCGACATACTTCGGCCGCCTGATCACTTGAGCTCACAGAAGACGATAATCTCGATGGTAGTCGGAGGGCGATTGCGTGTTTCTGTCCATCTCGATTCTCAATGAGGAAGACGTTTCTACATTATTGTGAGTCTCACTCCTTTGCTGTGTTTCCCGAGTCAACATGCCTTCATGATCCACGCCTCCGAGCTCTTAATGGTCTGCAGCAGATTGCAAACACAACGGCAGCTCGTAATCCGGATGTGGACTCCTTTCCAAGACACGCTTCTCACTCAATGAGGCTCATTGAAGCTACTCCGGCCGCCAAATTGCTTACGCCTTCAGCCGATAAGCAGTTCCCCACATAAAACACCCATAGGCGCCTCTCGAATCAGCATCATGATTCCAAAGAGCACTATTTTCTTCGAACATCCTATCATGCACCAGAATCATGATTCGTATAGCAGAGCTCCAACCGGAACGACATCATCCTTTGAAGTCATGTTATTAGGTCACTTGGCAGATGATGTCCATGAGTGGACAGATTCTGTCCATTTTATTCACTTGTCAGACAATGCAGGCAGCAAGTGTTGAAATACCGTTGTCACATTGTACGCCTGCTCAAAAGAGCAGACAAACGGCCAAAGGACTCGTGTGTCATATCTATCTAGTCCCAGATCGACGATTCTTGAGCTTACAGATAGGGCCTCCAAAAGAGCGGCAAGATGTGACACAATTTTGCAGAAGTTACAGATTTTCAAAAAATAGTGTCTACAGGTTTATAAGTAAAGTTGTAGAAGTTTAGGATGGAGGACGAAGGGTCCTGTTTATTCTGCCAGGCGGATGATTGTACTGTCATGTTATTGCGATGCAAGATGTCTCCCAGTGCCTTCGCAGTGCTGTAGGGCGACTTATTAAAGCAAATGCCTACTTCGTTTTCTGTGCCTCTGCTTTTCCTTGCCCGAAATAATATCTCTTCCTACCAATACCCAAGAACCAAGCAATCCTTCGAGACGTTATGAACATCACGCAAGGGAAAAAATTTACCACATACCTTGAGAGATGTAGCAGCAGAACGACACTGAGATTTCCGTGGGTCGTAGTATTCCACTGAAGCGGATGATATCTAATGTCGTGGGGGAGACTGTCGAAAGTCAAGTATATGCTACACGCAATGAGGTGGTTTTCGGGGCTAAGCTATGAGAATCCTCACTGGGTTACCTAAAAGCCAGACGGTAAGAAACAATAACCATGTCTGAACAAAGTACCACCTACATCCGCAATCGCAAGGGATATCAAGAAGACACCCATAAGTTTTTCTTGACCGGCGAGATCGTTACGAAGGGTGTCTCTGACAGCACGATAGCCGAGGGAGGTCATAAAGCAAAGAAGAATGTAGCCTAGATGATCGTCAGCATAAGAAACATAATAGCGCCTGGCTTTCAGTCTGACAGATAGTAAGTTGCCAAACGGCAATGGTCGCCCGGGGATCCATGGTTTCAGGGGGAGGACCACTTGGAGGAACAAGTTCGTTGTAGAACCAACGAGGTCCCCACATAAGAGATGTCACGAATGGACCAACTTCTGAAACTGGAAAAATGTTTTAGAGTAACCGTATGGGAGGAAAGGTTGCCTACGCGGTTCGAAGTAGAGGAAGATGAACTTGTAATACCCCGGGAGAGTATCGAATCTTGTCATTTTTCTGTCTCGTTGATAGCGGTGGCGGCAAGAAATGGGGACTGTGTATGGATGATACAGTCGTTCGACATTATATGTTGAATCGGCTCAATAGTGACCGTACGGCGTTAAGCGATTGACATAGCACCTTACCACGTCGACCTTAATGCGGTAAGCCAAAAAGTCTCCTTGTCAGTGAATGACTGTATTTCAAGCCGACCATCATCGCGCGCGTACAAGTTGCCGGAGGTGCACTCATTTAGCAATAGCTTAGTCTGTTCATTCGGGCGGCGAAGGTTTGGGATTCAGTGTACCATTCGATAATGGACCTCATGACATACACAATGACAGATGATACGATCCAGAAAGATAAGTAACACGGAGGGTGCGGTCAGGGAAGGTCGGATGACAGCTGTAGACAGTCGTTCCTTAATTCGTCTTGGCAGTTTTGCCGCCCTGCTTGCCAAAGAAGTATCGCCTACGACCTACGCCGGCGTACCAAGCCACTCTACCGGAAGTATAAGCAATAGTCACAATGAGTTCATTACTCATACCTGAAGAGGAATAGCACGATAACGACAGTGATGTTGCCATGGGTCATGCTGTTCCAGAGGAATGGACTATATTTGAGGTCGGAGGGGAGGCCGATGAAGGAAGCTATGATGCTGAGGAGGATAAATTAGGCATATGCTCCGGATTGAAGACAGCTTGTGCCTTCCGGAACCGAAAATACGCACTGGGTCAACTGTGTGTGCACGCATGTGCATTTCAGGGATGATTTGAAGAGCGGCGGAGAGAGGCAGAAGTCCAGTAAGACAGGGAGTTAGGTAAATCGGACGATGGAAAACGAGCTTACGTCTGCAATGCCCAGTGCTAGGAAGCTGGCTCCAAGTATTTGCTCCTGCGCCGCAGGATTGTTAGGTAGAGCGTCTCTTACAGCACGGAAAACAAGAGATGAGATGAGGCCAAGAAGGAAGTAACCTGCAACACAATATAGTAAACGACGGTTGTGGTTATTTTCTTGAAAGGAGCGTACAGTTTGTCAGTTGCCAAATTGCCATTGTAGTTCTGGACTCAAGTTCACTAGTTGGATGAGGTGAGGCCGATGGGATTAATTGGTGATGAAACCATGAAGCGCCAGGGTATAACCAGACCATGACTGCGGGCGCAAACGTCGACACTGGTCATGGAAACAAATGGATTATGTTGGAAAAAGGAAGAACGATATAACTCGTTACTCACTTGGTTCAAGGTAAAGGAATAGGAAACGATAGAAACCAGGCAATGCAGGAAAGGTATCTTGTGCCATGGTGGTAAGAGACGAACTTGAATGTATGTCGCCGGGCCGACATGTATGTGGTCAGTTGCTAATTTTGGCCACGCTGAAGCTTATCTTGGAACCGTCAAATGCTTCGAGGCAAGAATGCTCAAGACCAAGGATTGACAGTTTCACAGCCCGATAGCCCTGGTTCCTCTGTCTTTGACTTGCCCATTCAAGCGGGTAGCCCGCCATTTGCAACCTCGAACGATGTATTACGTGACCAGCCTTCAACGCAGACAGCAGGACCATCGAAACATGACTTCCCTCCTGAAGAGGTCTCCTTCCTGATTATTTCGGGAGGCACTGGAGGAAATGCACTTTGTTCTGCTTTCCAGAATGCTTGTTATGTCTTGCCAGTTTCGGACGACGGCGGTTCCTCAAGCGAAATCATACGCGTGCTAGGGGGGCCTTCAGTCGGTACGTGACGTGATTCAGCGCTCTGGGCTAGCATGCAAATCTGTCCTGCAGGAGATATACGGTCCCGTTTGATTCGGTTGATTCCTCCTGCACCCCCTTCTTCTCCTCTACACGCAATCAAACGGCTACTTGCATACCGTCTGCCTGCTCATGCGTCGGAGACAGCAGCTCGAGACGAATGGAGAGATATAGTTGAAGGCCGAAGCATCCTTTGGAAAGGTATACCTATCGACAGAAAAGAGACAATCAGAGGTGCGCTCATAGTTTCTGTAGCTAATTGCGCTTCTGAACGCTCTAGGATTTCTTGTCCATTTTCAAAGTGAATTGCTTAGGCGAGCTCATAAAAACTTCGACTTCCGTAATGGCAGGCAAGTCACATCTTTCTAGGGTTGACGCATCGATGCAAGAAAGTTTACCTCTTCCTCTAAATGTAGCATCGGCAATTACTTCCTAGCAGCTGCACAGGGCTTCTTTCGATCGCTACCTTCCGCGATATTCCTCTTTTCATCCATAACAAATAGCCAGGTAAGCGAACAGTCATATCTTTATTTTCTCAAATTGAAAATCCTGAGGCGGATATCCTTCCTGTCATTGTGACGAATCATACAGTAACCATTGCAGCGGAACTGGTGAGAGTACCCAGCAATACTACTGTGGTGGAGTTGAGGCCAGAAATCTTGCAGGAAGACGGACAACGACTGGTCGGACAGTGCGAGATCTCCCACCCTATGGTACCTACTACGCTGTCTGTATCTGCACCAGGGGAGCCTGATTCACCGGTCGACGGAATTGGGGAATTTATTTCTCCCCGTCAAAATGTTATGTTCGAATCACTTTCAAAGGGAACTCACGAGCCCCTCCCATCCCCTATAAGCCGTGAGTTCATCTATGCTAGTACCCTTTATCTTACAGCATGATGGAGGATAGGTCTATACTACATTAACGGCTATGGAATGGAAATCCATCCCTCTCCGAATGCCGAATTTATCGCAAATTTGGCGTTGAAGGACTTACTAGTGTACTCTTGTGGCTCTTTGTGGACTAGGTAACAAGTAGCGCTATATGTCTTCACGTCTTGCTTTTGTCTTACGTGTTTTCAAGCATTATGCCATGCTTAGCGCTCAAAGGTGTTGCAGCGGGCATCGCACGATCGCCGTCGCTCAAGGCAAAAGTCCTCCTGTGTAAGTCTCTCTCTGTTTATCCCGGGTCATTTGAAAGATATTGACTATGAATTGTCAGTGAATACGGAAAATGACCGCGAAACGGATGGGTATACTGCAGCGGATTACATACGGTGGGTTTCGACACGTCCAAGTTTGTGCCTCAACAGCTGCCTATAGACAACACTAGAGCTATTTCTCGAACGCTGAACACTAGTCACTCTTCCTACGCGTACGGATTAGGAGGAGCAAGCACGTTATACCCCGTATCGGCGTTCATCACGGATTTGGTTTATCTGAAAGGGACCCAGGTTCAGGTGGATGTGAAGCAGATCACAGTGAGTTCTGTACCATAAACAAGGGGAAAAAGGCCTTATCGCGTCCTAGTCCTTAGGGGTTCGATGCCGAGAAATCGAAGGTGGTCCTCGCTTCGACGCTGATTCCGTCGCGCTTGCAATGAGGAGGATATGGGCGGATGTGACCTAAGTATAGAAGTGGTTATAAATAGGTGCTCAAACAGACTCTGCTTCTCTGTGGCGGGTCCAACCATTATGTAGCGATCTCCCACCCTATGTCCAATCTTGCTCAGATGATATCCCTACTTAAAGGCTTCTAAGATTGTCCTAATCTTTGCTTTCTCCATGGTCCCCACTCCTCATGAACTATCGGAAAACAATCTCCACGCCGGGCATGGCGAGTGACCAGTCGCCTTGAGCTACCTGACGCTGACAAGATATGCAGGGCGATCATACCATATAGATCAATCTCCCTCGCCATCACACAAGAGCGATTCGCCCTCTCTTTCTAACGAGATAGCTAAGCTATCAATTGTTACAGACTCGGGCCCAGCAGAATCCATAGCCTCACACAGTCAACCTGATGTCATCGTTACATCGGAGACCAGTGTCCTCCATCTCCCAGCCACTGACGTAGTGCTAAGCGCGACCACCGAAACCAGCTACGACGAACTCGAGACACCTCTATCCGCTGAGTCTCCACATCGTAATCGTCCTCCGAAAGTACGCTTTCGATCCAGGGTTCGTATAACATCGGGGTTGAACCACCAAAAGTCCACCAGTCACTCGGAACAAAACTATTTGACCTTTTCTGATACTTCTTCTATATCGGGTTCTTCGTCATCATCTATATCCGCTCCTCTTCGCAACCATGCAGATGATGAAGTAGGAAAGCCTGGTTGGGGCACGCTTGGCCAACGCGTCTCCCTCTTCGCTAAGGCCAATTCTCGAAGAAAGAGCGCTTCTCAAAGAATCCTATCCTCCAAAGCGCTCCGTAATGGAATCTCCATAACAGAAGATGGTGATTCAAATGAGCGGACACCTCTAACTCTCCGTCTGCATGAATCTAATGACTTCGACAACGTTGCAGCTGACGAGCACTCGTCAGATTACGCCAGAGAAATGGGCATGCGATTCGGGCCTTGGCCTAATCGCCTCATAAACCACCATGTACGACACTCTCCAGATACAGAGTCATGCATCCATGCATTACACTGACACATCTTTCTCTTACAGTGGTGGTGGTGGTATCTGGAACCCATTGTCTGTTGCCATTGCCTTGATGAATCAGATGATGAAGGTTAGCAAGTCACATTTGTACTGACACTGTCTTCCGATTTTTTCTTGTTACATCTACGACCTTAATTTATCTCTAATCATTGCAAGATAACAACATCTAATGTGGAACAAATTTGGAATGCTTCTCCTACTCTGTGAAAAATTCATTCACTTCAAGCTTCCTTCTTGGGCAACACCATCGTAGGCGGCAAGGTAGTGACTGGAGGGAGTAAGCTCGCAGCAGTCTTCCTGGAGTTTTGAACCAGGAGGTTATCCATGACAACCAGGGCTGCCATGGCTTCAACAATCGGAACGGCTCTAGGAACAACGCAAGGATCATGTCGGCCTCTTGCTGCCAGAGAGCCCGGAGTACCGTCGTACTGGGCAGTTTCTTGAGGCTGAGATATGGTGGCCGGGGACTTGAACCCGATCCTGCTTAGAAGTTAGTGTGTGCATGAAGGAAGCAGAATCGACGCAATACCTGAAATAGATGTTTTCGCCGTTGGTGATACCTCCTTGTACTCCTCCACTCCAGTTTGTTGCAGTCCTCAAAGATCCATCTTCTCCGCGGACAAAAGGGTCATTGTGGCGACTTCCAGGAACTTCGGTGCCGCGGAAGCCAGAGCCAATTTCGAAAGCTTTCGTGGCAGGAATCGATAACATCGCATGTGCAAGGGACGCTTCAAACTTGTCAAATACGGGTTCGCCAAGCCCAGCAGGTACATTTCGAATCACGCAGGTGATTGTACCGCCAATAGAGTCCTGAGCATTCTTTGCCCGTATGATGCGCTGGTATCAAAGAAAGATATAAGCGAAATGGAACTCAGGTCATGGCAATGATATGCACACCTTGGTCATTCGTTCTGACGTTTCTGAGTGGGGACAGCGCGTTGGATATTTGTCCACTTCTTCTCTTGTGATTGTGGAAAGGAGTTGAATGAAATCGTTGGATAAAGCATCTTCCGCATTATCGTCCTCTTCATCGGAATTGAGGGGAGTTAGGGAAGGTGGTGCAAGCATGGATGGGAGATGGACTTTGCCGACGGAACTGACGAAGGCTACGATCTCTATACCATAGGCAACCTTGAGGTATTTTTCAGCAATAGCACCGGCAGCAACGCGACCTGATAATCAAAGTGAGCTATATGAACCATATAGCCAAGACGTGAAACAGACCGATCGTTTCACGAGCACTGCTCCTTCCGCCACCGCTACTGGCCTTGATTCCATACTTCTGAAGGTAGGTATAATCGGCGTGGCTTGGACGGGGATAGAAGTCTGTTTCTGAGTAATCGTGAGGTCTTTGATCCTCATTCTTTACGAGAAGCGCGATAGGAGTCCCAAGAGTGACGCCACGTTCTAATCCGGATTGCAATTGGACGAGATCCTTTTCATTTCTCTGTCCCCAATTTGTTAGCACAGATGCAATGGTCAAAGCGAGGGCGAGCTAACGGGGGTGGTAAGGTCGCTTTGGCCGGGCCTCCTTCGACTGAGCTGCGTCTGGACATCTTGAGCAGAAAGCTCTAATCCCTATACCGAGATAAATGACATATGCGACCAGGCAAAATGATAGTCAAACGTACTGGAGGACAGCCGTCGATGATGGCCCCCACAGAGGCACAGTGGCTTTCGCCATAGGTAGTGACTCTAAAAAGAGTGCCGAATGTCGACATTTTGTTAATAGTAGATGAGCTGGCGGTGGTTTATGGCAGGGTTGTCGATGGATGAAGTGACTCGAGAGTCAAGGGCAAGGCTCGATTCTGAATTGGGAAGGCACCAGATAAAAATAATCTAATCCTCCGATGACGGTCCGACGCAAGATCGTGTCCGCTTTTGGATGTCCCGTCTTTCGTCCCAGCCATGTCTGCCCCCGCCATCCAACCGTCGTCCAGTTCTCGGCTGCGCACTCAATCACGCAAGAAGATCAACGATGACGCTGCTTACTTCGGACCTCCGTCCTCAAACGGTCTAAAGAGACAAGCAGCCGAGAAAGCAGAAGGTGAACCGAGGGTGAAGAGGAAGAGAGTAGAGACAAACCAGATTGCCTCGACAAGTGGAAAGAAGGACAACATGGAGCCTGAACCGCGGAAGTCGTTGGTAAGTCATTCCTTCTTACTACCTCCACCTGCGCTGAATGGTTTGTACAGGTTGAGTTCCAAAAAATGCCCACGACCACGCTGCACCGCTACCTTATCCAATACAATATCGTGCCCAGGGTCTTCCCCTCACCTCTTTCTCCCGAAGATCCTCCTGCACCGTCATATCTAGCGGATCCCGAACGTCAGACCTCCCGCCCGCCAAGTCCTCCTCCAGTAACGCCTGCAAACAGACCACGTCGTGACCCCAAGGAAGCTCAGATACGAAGGCGAAGCTCGCGTCTGCTGGAAGAAGATCCCCACTCGCGCGTTCCTATTCTTGCAGACATTGCAGAGGTGCACGATGTTTTGGCCAGCATAGTCGAGAGGCATTTCAGAGAGGTGATTTCGGTCAGTAGTCGCGACGAGGTGGATACCCTTGCAGCGTTTATGTGTGCGGTGGAGAAGTCAAAGGGTGTCAAGGACCTTGCCAGTCCGTTATGATAAATCGATGCAGCGACACCAAACATTTTCTTGTCCTCACTCGACCTGGCTACGTATACCACAGACTCGGAGGCGATCACAGCCAGAGTCGTTTGTTCTATAAATAGTTCGTTCTCAAGTTCTGCAGGTCGACTCCATGTAGATCTGCTTGCAATCCCTCCCTTTCTGCTCCTTGAATTAGCTTGGTTCATATACGAATATTCGCTTTGGGTCTCTGTAACAGTGTAATTCGTGTAATTCTTCGTCTCCTTATCTTTTTCAGTCAATCTTTAGTACTAGTTGCTCATGTTCACAAGTCTGACAATTAACGCCTTGACAGAAATGTCCAAAGATTGAGCATAAACAGAACACCTTGTGCGCGACAGACATCAGACACTCCACTGCAGTTCTGTGCGGAACAAGCAAGGGAAATACACTGAGGAGAATTTGAGCGCCAAAAATGGTGCCTATATTATCAGCTGGCGGCGCGGCGTGTCGGAGTCGTGAGTAATAAAGCGATCTCTACCTTTGGTTCATTCCACTTCGTTTACCTATCACGAACGCCCAGAGATGTCTTCAGAAGACCTTGCGGAAGAAATAAGAACAAGTTTTCCGGGAACTGAAGAGGTCATTGTTCAATACCTCGCTGGTTACCTTGTCGACGATGCTGGCGAGGAGGAAGATGTCCTACAGGTCGCGCAGAACATCTTGAAATCGGTAGCTGGAGACCGAGATGACGTACTCGAGAAACTCATGGTTCGCCTCGGTGACATACTGGAGGACCAGTTGAATGCTCGGGTGAAGAACAAGTCACGGCCAAAGTTGCAGAAATTAGACAAAGTCATGGACATGAGCAAATCTCATCTTTCAAATACTCTGGCTTTGTCTGGCGGTGTGGATCTGGAGTCCATAAACAAGGGAAAGTGCGTATCTTCTTTGGACAAAGGCTCTCCCTGAACGTTAAACTTGGCTTTGAAGAGCATCGAGAGTGGATGTCAAAAAGCTCGAGAAGCAAGAAGCCAAGCTCAAGGTAACAAATCACTCGATCTATCCATGCAACAATGTCCTGATATATCGCATAAGGCCAAGATTGAAAAAAGATCTAGAAGGGATCTGTACGAGGGATCAAAACTATTGGATGCTCATCGAAAACAAGTAAGGCCTCATTTCGAGCATTGTTATCCGTATTGGATCTAATCCTGTTCTAGCAAACCTATGAGGAAATGTTCATGAAGGTCATTGCACTTGAACTTAACTTCGTCACGAAGTCGGCTGAAAAGCATTCCATATCGTAGATCAACCCCCTCGAGTCAACTGCCAATTCAAAAAACAAGAGCAAAGACATCCATTTACCATCCATAGATGTCAACTTCGGTTCAAATCGCATCTTGTTCGTCCCTTTCATTGAACGGCTTGCGCCTCTCAGGTCTCACGTGTGGATACAGGTCTGGCGCAAGCCTTACACTTGCATATGGTCGTCGTTATGGGTTGATTGGCCGAAACGGTGCGTTCCCTCAGGCATGGCCTTGATTACATCCACGATCTCCGCGCATTCACCAACTTTGTAGGTGTCGGTAAATCTACCCTGTTACGCCACATCGCAATGCGAGAAGTACCTATACCTGCTCATATCTCAATCTTGTTTGTCGAACAAGAGGTAATGTTGGGTCTAATAGCTTTCCTAGGGCCCATGACGCCTAACGAATAATCATAGATAGTGGGAGACGACACGACGGCCATCGAGTCGGTCTTGAAGGCTGACGTCTGGCGCGACCACTTAATGAAGGAGCAAGCCCTTCTAGACGCGAAGCTGACCGAGTTGGAAGCGGAAGGAGATGACAAAAGGTTTGAAGATGCCAGGGAGGAGCTGTCATCGAGGCTAGCGGAAGTTCATGCGAGGCTGTCGGACATGGATGCCGCGAGCGGACCCGCTCGTGCAGCTGCTCTCCTTGCTGGTGGGTCCCTGCAGCTCTATTGAAACTCAAGCTGACGACTGCTGGCAGGACTTGGATTTGACGAGGCAGACCAACAGAGGCCTACTAAGTCATTTAGTGGAGGTTGGAGGTGTGTAGTATTACCGTCTTCTTGAGTTGACCTTCTGAAAGTGCTCAAGGATGCGACTTGCATTGGCTCGTGCATTGTTCGTCAAGGTGTTTGCGCTTGCCTGGCAGAATCAAAGAGTCCAACTTACCAGTTTTCCACAGCCTGCTCTATTGTTACTCGACGAGCCTTCAAATCACAGTAGGTGCAGATTTTCTCCTTTCGCATGTCCTCACTTAAATTTTGTCCAGTCGACCTGAACGCTCTGGCCTGGCTAGAAGATTATCTACAGACATGGCCGGGCACGATTCTCGTCGTGTAAGTGCTACTCGTTGTTCTCCAACAAATTCTGGGCTCACCAATGTTATAAAGATCTCACGACCGTGCATTTTTGTAAGACCTAAGCGCATTTAATATCGAATTCTACTTGACTTCCATTAGGGATGCTGTTGCAACTGATATAATCCATCAACACTCTGGTCGACTCGATTACTACAAGGGGTAGGCTATGATGTGGCATAAATTGCCAATTTCTAGAGCTCATACTTTCAATAGGAACTTCACTCAATTCTACTCTACAAAATCGGAGCGAGACAAGAATCTCAAGAAAGAGTACGAAACTCAAATGGAATATCGCAGACATCTGCAAGCCTTCATCGATCGTTGGAGATATAATGCCAATCGAGGTCAGTCCAGACTCCATGAGCTTGAGACGTCGATCTGACAGCTTCGAATCCAGCTGCTCAAGCCCAGATGAAAATTAAGATCCTAGAGAAGGTATGTAGAAACTATGCCCTTTGAATCCGTGCATCACCTTTGACCTCTCGGACTTCCCTAGCTTCCAGACCTCCAACCACCTGAAGCTGAAGAGACGGAGCGGTTTACGTATGCAGCAACGTATATCCATTTCAATTTGCACTGACTCCTAGGGTAGTTTCCCTGAAACGGAAAAGATTTCTCCGCCGTTACTGCAGATGAACGAGGTCACTTTTGGTTATACGCCAGAAAAGATTATTCTCAAGGGTATCAACTTCGATGTCGGCCTCGATTCCAGAATTGCCATGGTCGGTGCCAACGGCGCAGGAAAATCGACGCTGTATGCGATCTTCATATCTTGCCTCGCACCTCATTTGACCTGCTTGCTATAGGATCAAACTCCTCACTGGTGATTTAAAGCCACTTTCTGGTCATGTCACCCGGAATGGTCGTTTAAGAATGTATGACACTCTTTTGATGGAAAACTCTTGCGCTGACCTTCCCATAGTGGTTATTTCGCTCAACACCATATCGAGACTTTGAATCCGAACATGAGCCCTGTGCAATTCCTGGCCTCTAAGTACCCAGGACGGAGTGAACAAGAATATCGCTCACATCTAGGCAATTTCCAGATCAGTGGTATGACTGGGTAAGGGTGGATATTTTCAATCCCTCTGTGTAGTGAATAACCTCGCGGGACTAGACTTCAACTAATCGGAACCCTGAGTGGTGGCCAGAAATCTCGTGTCGCCTTTTCATTGCTGTCTCTCCAGAAGCCCCATGTCCTTCTCTTGGATGAGGTCAGTATGTAGTTTTGCGAGGCCTGACTGTACTTGACGATTTTCCAGCCGACCAATCACCTGGATATTGAAGTAAGCAAACATGTCCCCCGAGTGTCTTGACCATCCCTCATATTGCTTCCCAGGGTCTCGATGCACTCATGGTAGCACTACAAAGGTGGAATGGTGGTGTCATCATTATATCTCACGATGAAAGGTTCATCACCACAGTAGCAAAGGAGGTACGTCCTTGCAGTACAAGAAATAATGCCACCGACCTCACGATTATCTATAGCTGTGGGTCTGTGGAAATGGCACAGTCACCAAGTTCAAGGGAGATGTCCAAGCTTATAAGGTGAGCTAAGGTCTACTTCTTCTAATGTCCGATCCAATAACCTCTTCCCCTCCTTGTAGAACCTCATCGTCAAAAACATCAAAGCTAAACCTTAGTTTTTTTGCTCATGGTACATATCACACTGTACTTCGTTATGACATCTTAGTTTACTACACGTATAAAACTAGAAGTCTTTAGAACAAAGGAAGCTATGTACTCTAGTAATGGTTGTATTAGTGGAACAAAAAGATTGTCAGAGCTACTGCATAGCGAAAAAANACATATCACACTGTACTTCGTTATGACATCTTAGTTTACTACACGTATAAAACTAGAAGTCTTTAGAACAAAGGAAGCTATGTACTCTAGTAATGGTTGTATTAGTGGAACAAAAAGATTGTCAGAGCTACTGCATAGCGAAAAAAATACACTGAAGGGGAGTCGAACCCCTGCCGCTTGCTTGGAAGGCAAGCATGATAACCGCTTCACCATCAGTGTGCACAATTTATACTACGCTTAATTTATATCTCCTCATAGAGGCATCGGCTTCGCGGCCTGACGCGTAGCTATAATTGGAGTGCGTGACTTGACGCGGCAACAGGTTCAACGCGTCGGAGTCACGCGACGTTTGTTCCCTTCCTCCATCCAGCCACCCCGTGGCCCTGCAGATTGTAGCCTGACATTCATCCCCCCTCAGTGGTACATCCGCTACAATGAGCTCTTCGGACGGGGAAGACTTTGATTTCGACGTGTCTGGGTCGGAATCTGACGATTACGCACCCGTCACCAAGAAAGTGAGTAGTCAAATCTGCTTACATTCTTCCTTTGCTGAAGGCTCTTCAGGCACCATCGAAACCCAAATCTGCAACCAAAGAAAAACCAAAGGCAGCGACAACGACGAAAGCTAAAGCCAAACCAGCGCCGAAGAAGAAAGTGCTAGCCGAGCACGACGACAATGTTGCTGAGAGTGCCATGGAAATTGACGACGACGCTCCTCGAGATGAGGAGCCTGACGCGTCTTCTAGCAAGCAGCAAGCCACAAAGAAGAAGAAAACTGCTACGGAGACATATACCAAGGTCCTTTGGTCCTCAAATGACTGAATCGTAACTAATTGCATTAATTTAGCTCACCCAATTAGAACACATTCTCAAGCGACCCGACTCATATATTGGAAGCGTAGAAACTATTACACAAGCAATGTGGACTTACGATGCAGAAACGAAGCGTATGGTTCATCGAGAAGTGAAATACGTCCCGGGTTTCTTTAAGATTGTGGATGAAATTCTGGTCAATGCAGCTGACAACAAGGTGCGTGATCAACCTTTCCTTCTCGCGTGAAAGAGTATTGACATCCACTCTAGATAAATGACCCCTCTATGGATACCCTAAAGGTCAATATTGATGTCGAAGAGAACACTATCTCCGTCTACAACAACGGTCGCGGAATACCTATTGAAATCCATGAACGAGAGAAGATCTATGTTCCCGAACTGATTTTCGGGCACCTTCTTTCCTCGTCAAACTATGACGACGACGAGAAGAAGCTGACGGGTGGTCGAAACGGCTATGGTGCCAAGCTCGCGAACATCTATTCTCATGAATTCACCGTCGAGACTGCGGACAAGAACACCCAGCAAAAGTACAAGCAAACGTGGACGGACAACATGGGCAAGTGCGGCAAGCCGAAGATAACGAAGAGCTCCAAATCTGAGGAGTATACTCGCATAACATTCAGACCGGACTTGAAACGATTCGGAATGGACAGAATCGACGAAGATACTGCTAGTCTGCTTCGAAAGCGTGTTTATGACATGGCTGGTGTAGTCAAGGATGTCAAAGTATACTTGAACGACGAGCGCCTCAAGATCAAGAATTTCAAGCAATATGTGGAGATGTACATCAATTCAGCGCAAGCAGAAGCAGCAGAAAATTCAGGAGGAGCTGCTCAACCCAAACAGACCATCATCCACGAAGTCATTGGCCCCCGCTGGGAGGTAGCCTTCGCCGTGTCAGACGGGAGCTTCCAACAAGTGTCCTTTGCCAACGCCATTTCGACCATCAAAGGAGGAACTCATGTCACTCACATCACCGACCAAATCGCCAAAAACCTTGTTACTGCCATATCCAAGAAGAACAAGGGAGCGGCTGTGAAGCCTGCGCAAATCAAGAATCATATGTGGATTTTTGTCAATGCAATGATCGAGAATCCTACTTTTGACAGTCAGACGAAGGAAACGTTGACGCTACCCGCTTCGAAGTTTGGTAGTAAGCCGAATTTGTCTGAAGATTTCATGAAGAAAGGCAAGTTGCATATTCTTACGTCTAGGGTGCATTGCTAATCTAGTGACAGTGATGAAATCATCAATTGTTGACAATGTCTTGAACTGGGCGAAGTACAAGGCTGACCAGCAAATCAAGAAGACTGACGGTTCAAAGCGGGAGAGGTAAGCCTTTCAAACAAGGTATCCGACTCTCTACTGATAATATGAAAGGCTCCTTGGCTTGACCAAGCTTGCCGACGCCAACAACGCTGGTACCAGGCACGCTAAAGACTGTACTCTAATCCTCACGGAAGGAGACTCTGCCAAGGCCCTTGCAGTGGCTGGCTTGGGAGTCGTCGGCAGAGATAACTTTGGTGTATTCCCTCTGCGCGGAAAGCTGCTGAATGTACGCGAGGCAAAGCACGACCAGATTATGAAGAACGAAGAGATCCAGAATATAAAGAAGATCATGGGTCTTCAGCATAACAAAGACTATTCGAATACCTCAAGCCTCCGATATGGCCGTTTGATGATCATGACCGATCAGGTTTGTCCAGGGCCTCGTGTCTACGCCGCTCGCTCTGATGCTTTGATTTTAGGACCACGATGGTTCCCATATCAAAGGCTTGCTCATCAACTTCCTGGACCACTTCTATCCCTCTCTCCTCAAGCTCCCTGAGTTCCTCGTCGAGTTTGTCACGCCCATTGTCAGAGTAAGTAGTCTAGTGTACGATACTTTTCGTCGCCTTGGCCTTGATCCTAATCGACGTGGTTTGCGACAGGTGACAAAGGGCAAGCAACGTCGTGACTTCTTTACTATCCCAGAGTACGAGCAATGGCTCGAAGAGACCCCAGACGCGAAGAAGTGGACCTCCAAGTACTTCAAGGTGAGTCGCAGCACAACGTATCTCTTCCCTCTCTCATCACCAGTATAGGGTCTGGGAACAAGTAGCGACGCAGACGCTCGAGACTACTTCAGCCACATGGCAAAGCATATGATCCCCTTCGCACCGACCCAAGAAGGCGACAGAGAGCTCATCGACCTCGCCTTCAGCAAGAAGAAGGCCGACGAGCGCAAGGAATGGCTGCGCCAATTCAAGCCGGGGACATACCTCGATCACCGGATGGACGAAATCCCTTACTCGGAATTCATCAACAAGGAGCTGATTCTCTTCTCCATGGCGGATAACATCCGCTCGATACCTTCCGTAGCTGACGGTCTCAAGCCCGGTCAGAGGAAGGTCATCTGGGCGTGCTTCAAGCGTAAGCTGAAGTCGGAAATCAAGGTCGCACAGCTCGTCGGTTACATCAGCGAACACGCCGCATACCACCACGGCGAAGCCAGTTTGGCGGCCACGATCATCAACCTGGCGCAGGATTATGTTGGGAGCAACAATATGAACATGCTCAGGCCGTCTGGTCAATTCGGTACGCGCGATTCTGGTGGCAAGGACCATGCTGCGCCGAGGTATATCTTCACGCAGCCCATGCCGCTTGCGAGGGTCGTGTATAACCCTGCGGACGACAATCTTTTGAACCCGCAGAAGGATGATAACCTGCTGATTGAGCCTGAGTTCTATATGCCGATTGTTCCGCTTGTTCTTATCAATGGAGCGGAAGGTATTGGTACAGGTGAGTGTGCTAAGCAACTGGGAGGAATTATAGGATCTAATAAACTTTTATCAAGGTTGGAGTACTTCTATTCCTTGCTACAACCCCACCGACATCGTCGCCAACATCCGTCGGCTGATGAACGGCGAGGAGATGGTTCCCATGAACCCCTGGTGGCGCGGCTTCAAGGGAGAGATCAGGCCCGTGGCCAAGCACAAGTACGACGTCTTTGGAGTCATCAAGAAGTTGAACGATACCACGGTCGAGATTACCGAGTTGCCTATCCACAAGTGGACGCAGACGTACAAGGCTGAGTTGGAAGCTATGATTGCTGGGGACAAGGAGAAGGAGAAGGACGGAGTGATCAAGGTATTCCACTGACAAATTCCTGAGTCTCTGCCATTTACTCGTGGTATTTTCTAGGACTACAAAGAGCACCACGACAACATGAACGTGCACTTCATCGTCTCGATGAGCGCCAAAGACCTCGAAAAGGCCGAGGCGCAGGGCCTGCTCGAGTTCTTCAAGCTGACGTCCAAGATCAACACGAGCAACATGATCTGCTTCGACTTTGAGGGCAAGATCAAGAAGTATGACTCTCCTGAGGAGATCTTGGAGGATTTCTATCCGGTTCGGTTGGCTTATTACCAGAAGCGCAAGGTCAGTAACGTCTTTCTTACGTAGTGGCGGTTCTGATTGAATTTGTTATTAGGATTTCATGGCGAATGAGCTGCAGCTGGCCTTTGAGAAGCTAACGAACCAAGCCCGCTTTGTGCAGATGATCGTCGACAAGCAGCTGGTGGTGTCCAACCGCAAGAAAGCGGACATCGTATCCGACTTGCGCAAACATAAGTTCAGGCCTTTCCCTAAGGGCAAGGACAAGGCGAGCGGAGAGACGGAGCCCGCTGCGGAAGAGGAAGAAGAGGAGGAGAGCGAGGAGTCGGATACTGACTATGATTATTTGTTGGGGATGGCTATTTGGAGTCTTACGAAGGAGAAGGTAAATTTTGGAAGACTACCACCTTGACTGGATTCTGACAATTACTTAGATCGAGCGCCTGAAAGCACAAGCTGCGGAAAAGGAGGCCGAGCTGCTCGAGCTGCTCGAAAAGTCTCCCAAGGACTTGTGGAATACTGATTTGGACATGTTCCTCCAAGAATGGGAGGTGAGTTGCCTTTATAGTCTATTGTACAGTAGATAGGTGCTTATGCGCTCTACAGAAAGACTGCCTCGAGTTCGAGGAGAAGAAGGTGAAGGACGCCAACGGCAAAAAGGTGAAACGCAAACAGACTACGCTGAAGACGCGCAAGTCGCTGGGCACGCGCGATGACTCGGACGACGACGATGACTTTAAGCCCATCAAAGCGCCGGCCAAACGGAAACCGGCCGAGCCGAAAAAGCCAGCTGCGACGGCGAAAGGGAAGGAAAAGGCAAAGGAAGAGGAGGACGAGGATGTAGTGGTGCCGAAGAGAGAGGACCCGCCGAAGCGCAGGGCGGCGGCTGCGGCCAAGCAGAAGAAGCTGGACGAGTACTTTAACGAGGACAGCAGCGAGGACGAGCTGGCGGCTCCTCCACCGAAAGCCAAGCAACCAGTGAAAAAGGTGGAAGAGTCGGACTCTGACATTGTGGTGGTGGAGAAGCCAGTTGCCAAGGGAAAGGCGGCGGCGAAAGGCAAGTCGGCAGAGAGCGAGCGACCGCCGTCAAAGCGCAAGGCAGCGGTGGTGCTGAGCTCTGAGAGCGAGAGCGAGGACAAGCAGAAAAGGCAAGTGGAAACACAGAGGTCTAGAACGCGGCTAATGATAGACAGCAGCTCGAGTCCGCCGGCAAAGAAGAGCAAGACGCTGGCTGGGAAGATGAAGCCCGCGTCGCCTGGGAAAAGACGATCTGCGAGCAAGGCTAGGCCCAAGTATGTGGAGATCTCGTCAGATGACTCGGAGGGATCGATGTTTGTGGACGAGTGACGTCATGTGGGACTGTAGATAATATCATACATGTGTAATTCACTTTTTCGTTTTTTCGTCCCTCGCCGATGCACTTCCCCGCTGTCCCTGTCCACGCTCTTCAGTCCTATCTCGCCGACCCCGCCCTCCTCGTCCTCGACATCCGCCCCCATGCCGCCTACTCGTCCTCCCGGCTCCCCCGCGCCATCTCCCTCTCTGTCCCGTCGACCCTCCTCAAGCGCCCCCTCTTCTCCCTCAGCCGCATCTCCGCCATGCTGCCGTCCCCCGCCGCCCGCGCACGCTTTGACGCCTGGCCCTCGGCCTCTGCCATCCTCGTCTATGACGCCGACTCGAGTACTCTCCCAGAGTCATCTAACATCGCTGGTCTGCTGAGAAAATTCAAATCGGACGGCTTCAAGGGCGAGCTGCTGTGGCTCAAGGGCGGCTTCCAGGCCGTGGCCCGCGACTATCCCCAGCTGCTCGACCACCTCCCCCCGTCGCCCGATGCAGAGCCAGACGAGGAGGAGGAGCAGCCCGCCAAGTCCGCTGTGCTCCAGCCGCGCCATCTCCCCATGGCCGCGTTTGACCTCTCGTCCACCACCATCCACAACACCTCCCATTTCACATCCTCCGTCAAGCAGCAGCCCCAGCTCACGGCCCATGTGGCCTCGGCCTACACCCATCCCGCATTCAACCCCTTCTTCGACACCGTCCGCCAGAACACGGAGCTTTCCCACGGCATCACTGAACGCATCCCCCTCCGCCTCCCCCGCAGAGTCCGTCGGCGCATAAACGAGCTCCCCTTTCCATGGCTCCAAGATATCGCCCGCCGCGCCGCAAAGGCCCCACACCGTCCAAAGAACCTCACAGATACCACCAGTTCGTCCGAATCGGAAGTCGATTCGGACGATTCTGTCAATCAGGCCGACGTCGAGCAGGGCAAGGAGGCCCTCGCCATGCAGTTCTACAAGATCGAGCTCTCCGAGCAGCGTCGTCTCATGGGCATCATGGAGCACCACTCCAGGGAGAGCGGCCATGTTTCCGAGCACTCGTCACGCCCTCACACTTCCATTCCGTTTCCGTACAGTATAACAGCCGGTGTGGAGAAGGGCGCCAAAAACAGGTCCGTGTCTTCATTTCCTCTTCATTCATTTTCCTCCCACTCATTACGCCTTCCAGGTACCGTCATATCTGGCCATTTGAGCATGCCCGTGTCCGATTACACCAGAAGAAGGATGCCGATGACGACTACATCAATGCCTCGTACATCCAGCCCCTTGGCACCACCCGGCGCTATATTGCCACTCAAGGGCCCCTGCCCGCTACCTTTACGGACTTTTGGACGTGAGTTCTCCTGTATCTGGAACGGGTTTAGCCAGCATACTGACTGCCTCATTAGACTCTGCTGGGAACAAAACGTTCATGTCATCGTCATGCTGACCCGGGAAGTGGAAGGTGCCATGGTCAAGTGCGGCTCTTATTGGACGGACACTGTATTTGGCCCGTTACGTCTCCGGCTGATCTCCAAGGAAGGCTATTCTCCACAGGAGGAGCGTGCCTCGACGGCCGGTTTCTTTGACCAAAGTGCCGTCTTATCTGCCTCGGCAATGCGCTCTCCACGAAAGCACTATCCTCGTTCCGCAGGCTCGCAGCTGCGTTCACGGCATTACTATCATAAGCAGTCAGAGACGATTAAAAGGGTATTCGAGCTGACGCATACAGGATACCCTGAAGCCAAGCCGCGGAAAATCATCCACTTTCAGTACCTCGAATGGCCAGACCTGAATGTGCCCGATGATCCACGGGGTGTCTTGGGCCTGGTCAAGCAAGTGGAAGAAGCTGTCAACGAAACTCGCGGTGATGATCAGCCCAGTGATCCCAAGAAGCGCAAACGGGGTGCAGGCGCGGTCTCTTTGAATGATATTGATGAAAAGACTGGCATTGCCAAACATGCGCTAGGGAAGAACAGTCCTGTATTGCTGCATTGCAGTGCAGGTGTGGGACGGACTGGAGGATTTATTGCTGTTGACGCCGTTCTGGACGCCATTCGAAGGGAGTTGCGAAGTCGACGTGCTGGACGGACACCAAATGGTGACGCCATGGATGTTGATATGCAAAAGGGCTCACACCCGTCGTTCAGTACCGTCCCTCTCACCATGACCTCGGGCGTTGAAGGCTCAAAGGCAACACATTCAGAGCAGGTCCAGTCCAATAATTCAGGATTGGTCGTGCATGTGCCAGTCGCTACACCCATGTCCGTCGACCAGCAAGAGGAAAGTCCCAACAGCGATCATTCGTCCTCTGCCTATCCCTCCAAAACCATGCGGTGGGCAGAAAACGTGCGAGACGAAACCGGCGTGCGAGGTGCCCATGCGAACAGCAACAGCCCCGAATCAAGCAACGAAGACGCCTGCTCAAAGTCCTCGTCAGTATCTGGCCCGGAGTCGTCATCCAGCATGGGTACGTCTTCCACAGATACGCGGCTCTTTACTCACGCAGGCGATCGTTATAATTCTTCTTCTTCGATGGGTACCTCCGTGTCGGCTGCGTCGTCGTCCTCGAATTCGAAAACAGACTTTCCGTCGTCTTCTAGGGAGTCGTCGATGGTCGCCGAGTTGCGTCAGGCGGTTCTGCAGAGCCAGCAGTCGGCGATGGAGCAGCGCTTGAGGACGATGTCGGCGCCGTCGACGAATGTGCGTTCGTCCTTTTCGAGAGGGAGGGCGCCAAAGTTGGAAGGCGCGTCCAATCTCTTTGGGCCTGCTGCTATGCCTTCGTTTAAGCTGCAGACGGGCGGTGGCGCTCGGACGGACGAGTCGCATGGGGTCAAGCCGTCCACGCTGTACTTTGATTTCAGCGACGCGAGTCCGTTCAGGGTCAATCCGCCTCACAGGGTCAATGGGCTGCAGAGCGAATGTAGCGAAGTACCCGCTGTCTCTCACTCCGCCTCAGTCGAGGATGGCTCTAACCAGCCGCCGCGTATGCCCGCGAATTGGGTGCCTCCGACGATGGACAAAACACAGTTGGGTCCATTGACGGGTAAGAGCTTCGACTACAAGGAGCCCAGACCGCTGCACGAAGACTTTACGCCACCGCCGTTGACGACCTTTGAGGACCCCATATGGGAGGTCGTGCAGGACATGCGGGAGCAGCGTATGAGCCTGTGCCAGAGCCTGAGGCAATATGTGTTTGTGCATGCAGCCATTATTGAGGGAGCACTTATGGTTCTCGACGAAGAGAAAGAGATTGCTGAAGGTCTGCGGGCTCCGAGGACTGTTTATCCTTCGACGGACGCTGACCGCCAACAGTCAGTTTCCAATACGCCCTCTATACAGCTGCACCCTCCCTCTGGCCACCCATATCCTCCTAATAATTCCCATGACGCCTCGACTCTGCCCTCGGCCTCTGCCTCTGCGTCTACCGTGTCTCTCGGGAAAAGAGGAGGGAGCCCGATGGAATTTAGTAAAGAGGACCACAACAAAGACGATGACGTCTTGCTTTCCAAGCGTCCGAGCATCAAGAGGAAGCAGCGGAGTGGAGACGATTTGATTGAGGATGGACGTTATCACCCTTTACCGGCCAGGATGCCCCCGAGTGGCGTGCAGAGTCACAGTCATGGTGTCGGTGCGAATATCAACCTGGGAGCCTCGCCTGTGGTGGTGGTGCCCCCTTAGGGTGTTCTGTCCGTGACTGCGGTCTGATACGCATATGTGCATGGGTACCCTGATTGCGTCTTTTCTTATTTGTTCTTTTTTTCTGTCTACTTATCTTCTCGTAACGCTGACCGGACGGACATGTACTCGCATCGTCGTGCCACCCCCTACTAATCATTGCATACCATCCATCCACTATTGCAAACTGCATGTTCCTTTTAACTTCCCTTTCGGATTATTTATTCACCCTTTCCACTTTGCCTCTCGACTTTTCTGTCTTTGTCTGGCACATCGTCCATAGCTTGCATTTTTCGCATTTGTATTTTTTCGACAGCACTCACCGTTTTGCATCCCTATCTCATTTCATGATTACGGAAATGAATTCATTTTAGATCAAAAGATAAAAACCACAGCAAGGCCAAAGCAAGGCTGCCTATTTATACGGCGCCTTCGAAGACAGGTCCCCTCAAACCACCTAGACTCTGCTTTACTTACATAACGTTGCTGAGAAACCCGTCCTATTCATACCACCATCCATCCTCGAGGCGCTGAAATTTTCTAGACTCTCAACCACGTCCTTGGGAACCCATCGCAAAAATGAACCTTCTCCGTCAAACTTGTTCTGACTCGACGTGATATTATGAAGAGCAACGCAGTTTTGCTCGCATTCTGATGTGCGTACCAGAATAGCAGCAGCCTGAGCTTCTTCAGCTCCTTTCTTGCACGACCGTGTCCCAGGAGCCAAGAGTTTCCTTGACTGTTTCTTTACTTACTAACTCGGTTCATTTCATTTTAGACCCATAATGGCCTCATGTCAAAAGCTTAATGTCTAACATTGACTCCCATCATAAAACTTGCAAATTTCCAGTCAAGACGAGGGAACTGTCCTAACATTGACTGTTTCTGAACTTGTCGCTCTGCACTGAGGGTGTCCATCACTTTCGCTCTAACTACAGAGCGTTGGACTTGACGGCCGCTCTCTCTCAATCATTATCAGTGTTGCACCCCGAGTATGTCCGCGCGCGTTGCGTTACTCCATCGAGATCTTATGGAAGATATGTGAGAGTAATTGATGATGCACGGTGTCCAGATTCCAGCCAGCTTTCTTCGCAGCCTAAGCAGCGATTGGTTATGCGGCGTATGAGTACTTACTACCAGACTAACGAGGTCTTCCTTCAGAGCCGCATCAGCGTGCGCGACAGCAGCAACTGAAGCTATCGAGCCTTTCGGATGCTGAGCTCTCAGCTCCGAGTCGTCTGGGCGGGTTATGGTCCTCCCAGGAGAAGCTGATTTCGCCGCGACCCAACGATGTAATCGGAAATATCGAGGCAACAAAACGCACTGTTGTAAGTTTGCGGACCTTTCGGATTCAGTAAGCGGACATATTTTTACTCAACGGAGAGCTTTCAGGCATGGTGCTCGCCCATAAGAGTTGGCCATTCCGCCTATGTATGCTATGAGAGTAATTTGCCCAAAGTCCGCTTGAAGACGTGCTCAATTAAAACCAGAAGTTAATATC
This sequence comes from Gymnopilus dilepis, assembly GCA_002938385.1. Lineage (NCBI taxonomy): Eukaryota > Fungi > Basidiomycota > Agaricomycetes > Agaricales > Galerinaceae > Gymnopilus > Gymnopilus dilepis. The sequence goes on along the minus strand of NHYE01001420.1, from coordinate 14,968 downwards.
AGTGGTCAAACGCGTATGTATATACTTGGTCTGACCATGAAGTAAATGAACCCTTGGCTCCGTTTCTATGATAGGCTCATCGCATTGATCTAAAGGCCGCTCACCCATACAGCACTTCTTCTGACAGACTTCTTCCCATGCGTCTCTAACATGACCTCACACTAATCACTTTTGGATGTTCGGGCTTCATAGCCTCCTTAAAAGCTGCGATTCTGGTACATGATTGATGGACCTCCCAATTGTCAGACCATTGCTCTCCCCTAGCTTCGTAGATGTCGTCTCCACTCAAGAATCCTGATACCAGACCCCTTCCTGAGGGTTGGACTGACCATTTCGATTCTGAGTATGTTTTCCAGAATCCACGCTCCTTCAAGTGGCCGATCATCTAATTTGGGTCTCTCCACAGGAGGAAGACGTGGTCAGTGATGTTTCTTTACGCGCCTTCAACAAGCAGAGTGCTGATCGATTTCAACTGACCAATAGGTACTATGTCGACCTTGTCCCGGAACCTCCCAGAGTAACTTTCATTCATCCATGCGACTCGGAGGGAAAGCATCCAGCCAGTGCCCCTGCAAATTCTAGAGAGCACTCAAATACTACCCGACCGCGGCCTGTTGGACCAAGAAAGAGTTCTACAGCGTCAATAAATCCTGCTCCCCATGATTTGATTCAGCGTCCACGACGTGCCACTGTCGCTCAACAATTATACGCGAGCTCTCTGAATCTCGGATCCCGACAATCTCTACAAACGTCCGATTCGACCTCACACCGTCCGCAAGCAGTTTCAAGCAGTCCTGGTCCCGAAGACGTCGCTTTCAACCCCACTACTTACTCATCCAAGAAAAAGGCTGTTTCGTCGACGTCATCTTCACTTTTAAATATAGACCATCATGACCCGCGAAAGGTGTTCGACTGTACACGAATGGCTCCCAGTGGAATACGGCGCATGACAGTCAACGGAACAAGCCTCCCACGGAATTTGAATCTGGCACCGGGTCCTTCACCACGGGATGGACGGGGCTACGATGCACATGAATTGTATCATCCGTCAGTCAGTAATAGTGTCACTCCGTCACCTATTCTGCCGCGAGATACCCCGGATAACGTTTCTCGACGATCCGTGCTACACACGCCCCCGACGCAAGTGGCGAGATTACAGGGATCTTCAAGCTCTCGACCAAGCAATCTTTCCTCGAGCGCTCTGGTACCTCCCCTCAGAGGCTCTGCGACTGACGTCAAGTCCCCTCAAGGCAGTGATACCTATTCTGCCGTCACCGAAGATGGCTTGTTGCTTGTTCCAAAGAAAGCTTCAAGTTTGACGCCCTCGAGTGCCACGACATCGACTTCTCCAATAGATACATCATCATCCAGGCATGATGCTTCCAGTTCACGTCCTAGGATACGAATATCAACGGACACAGGGATTTTGCAGCCAAAGCCAATCCGGCCAATGAAAGGTGTCAGTCTGAACCTGCAGGTCCAAGCTGCCGTTATGACAGAAACCAGGGAGGAAGACAGTGTAAAGGTCCCCGAGAACAAGAGGAAGAGTCGGCTCTTGAAGAATTTCAGTCTCGGAATTAGCAAAGGCAAGGCGAAGGTCGTCATTGATCCCTACTCTGAAGACGGCTCCGGCTATGGTGATCCACTTGGCACAAGATTCGATGACTCCTTCATATTGGTCGACAGTAATTAGGTACAAGGGCGGCCTTGTCAAGATTGTATTCTTGCATGTTCGTATAATCTGGGTCTGCGATCGTGGATTGTAATATTATATGACGCACTGCCAAGTCGTCTTGCGTCCCTCAAATGGGAGGGCGTGAACGAATGCTAGAGTGTATTAGGTGTGAGTACAACAGTGGGGGTTCTATATTAATGAAACAGGAAAGTCCATGCGATAACGATACAGGGTGATATGCTGTAAGTCAAAGGAGCAGAGTAGATGTCGAAGCGGCGGATTAATCGTAATGAGGCTTGTTCATGAATTGACAGTGAAGGACTCCCCGCATCCACAGGCGTCCACGATATTCGGGTTCTTGAACACGAATTTTGAACTAGCAAAATGCATCAGGATACCGAAGAATGTCGGGACATGAGCATAGCACGCACCTGAGCTGGTCTTCCTTCCAGTCCATCTCGCTCCCAATTATTGAGAAAAGAGCCTTGGAGTCAATTAAAACTTGGACGCCATCCTGATTAACGACCTCGTCAAATTTGCCAGGCTTGTCGACATAGTCTAGATGATACGATAGACCGGCACAGCCCTTGTTCCGCACACCTATGCGAATAAGCTGCGGTGTCGGGCCATTTAATAAATTTCGAAGGCGAGATACAGCAGCTGGTGTCTACAAAGCGCAGTGAGTTGGTCAATAAGTTTCGGCGAATCGTATGGAATATGTCACGCACGATGGTAAGCGCTGCTTTAGTCGACCGGATCTTTGGTCGTGGCTTCTCCACTCTAGGCGCTGGTGGAGGGGGTGCTGCTGTCTGAGGAGCAGCGGCATCTGGGGATAGCATACGCTCTGCCGGTATTGTCACAGGAGGGGAATCTGGCATAGCGGGCGTCTGGTGGGGATTGGGGCTCGGACCATTGCGGAGTGCGGACATCATCGCTCTCCGAGCAAGGATATTGGAGGAGAGATAGGGAAGATGGAGAGAACAGCGCGCTCGAGCAATAGATAGCGACATGACCGTAAACCAAGAAAGAGCGGCTGTTTGGGTATCGGGCTAACTCAAGAAATGTGCAGCGTACATTTAGTCATCTTGTCTTCTATTGTCCAATCACATGCATCCGATTATCTACAGTCCTTATGTAATCTAGCGTTGTCAGTAAGTTAGTGGGATAGCGAGTGACGAGTACAGGGTAATATATAACGGATAGATCGTCCAAAAAAGAGGGGGTACGAGTGTGGATGCGCAATCTCTGCTGTGAGAATCGTCCAGAATGTTCGCAAAGGGTGGCGTCGCAATCAAAAGGAATAAGCTATGTACAGTTACAAAATGGCCGTTGACGGACATCATATTGCTTCTGGTGCGGGAGCTCCCACAGAGCTGTATTTGGCGTGGAAAGGCGACATCGGAGGGTGGGTCTGCGAGACACTGGTATACGATGGAGTGGGCGTAACTTCGCCCAAGGTCTGTCGCGAACGTTTCAAGATCTCGTCCGCAATGTCCGCACCATATAGATCCGCAAGTTGGCTACGGAGGGTCAGCATCTTGTTAGCCAAGGAAAGATGATGTGAAAACGTACTTGGCATAGTTCTCCATAATGACTGCCATGGTAGCCATGTTGAGACGATACCTCTCAGGCATCATACCCTTCCCGAAACGGTAGGTGATGTGATTCGAGCAGAGCAGTCCAGCGAGTATTACCCCGATCTGCAGGGGAACAAGGATGAAGGATGCCGCATACCACCTCTTCAGAACAAATTTTTCAAAGTCCAGATACGGTGCTTTACACCCTGGCAAGACACTTCTGGCGTAGCATGTCTGTGATACCGTCGCTTCGACGAACGGGGAGAAATAACCGCAGCACAAAAGTTGATTCTGAATCCTGAGCCGACCTTCCGCACCCAAGTCCCGAGACCATTGGGCGTTGATTTTACCTTCCAAATTGAATGTCCGTCTTTTGTAGGTTATATAGCCAGGGGTGACGAGTAGAGCGAAGGTAACCCAGCTCAGAAATGTGTACCAGGCGAGGAATCCGCGATTGTTCAGAAGGATTCCAGCCCAGCCGATGACAGAAGTGAAAATCCCAACGCAAGCTGCCAACGTCGAGATAATGAGCTCGGAACGATTACCCGTCCGGATAACATCAGCGTGGTCCCAAACGTTGAACCAGGTGAGAAGGCACACAACCAATGCGGCCAAAGAGTAAATGGTAAGCTGTCGGAGACGTCATATCGGGAGACAAAAGAAAATGGCAAATCACATACAAGGGTATTGGCGCCAAATAGAATCCACTTGAATCGATTCCATCTCAGGCGCTGCTTCCCTTGAGGCATTCGAGCCTCGTTGCTTTTGAATGCCTCGACTCCACCACCTCTCTTCGGTAAACTGGGTTCATCACCTTTGCCCTTCCTTTTTCTGGGTCCTCCGGATAGAATCGAAGACGAGAATTTTGTCGGGATGTAGTTCACACTTAAAGAAAGGTCGCCTGTGTTTGCTGAGGCTAATGAGAGGTTGTCGCGAGAGCTCCGAATTCCCGTGGCGAACGGTGCAGTGGGTGGGGTGAGCAGACCAAAGTCGCTGGAAGATGGGCTGTTCATGTCTGCGAGGATTGGACGTGTCGAACCTGCCAATGAATAAGAAGAATTGGCATGCGAGATTACAGACGTCCGTCTAGGTGGATGTTGCATGTCATCATGGAAGTAGATGCGGATTTAGTGTGAGAAGACGGAAAAGAGTGCGCAGTAGAATGCGGGTGATCAGAAACGGAGACTCTGGACCGCGCTCAGCGGAAGAGGCTGTACTCACGGAGAACTGCCAATATCATCCATCTACATGCAACGAATGTCGGGTTGGGGGTTCGGGTGAGAGAAGACGTCAGGTCCAGATCAATTCTTATCCACAAGTACGCACAGTGCTCCCTGATTGCTCATTCCGATGACCATTTGGACCGAGATACGTCGACCACACCCGCTGCATCATACAGACAAGAAAGAAAGAGGTATATACAACAACAACAAGGAAAAGGAGCGAAATTCAGTTCCTAACATCGTTCACATGGTTTTCCGTCTGAATCATGATCGCAGTTGCTCGCGGGGTTTCAATACCGTTGCCCCACCAAACCTTGCGCTTTGTACCGTCATAGTAAGCATTTGCAAATTGACCCTTGACCGTGGTATGACGACAGAGTGTTGCATAGACAGATACTGGCTACAATAAATATTGATATTGATTACACCATCTCCCTCATGTTTCTTGAACGTAGTTACCTACGTCACCCTTGAGCTACATTGCAGCAAAATTGAGAAGGTACGCACCAGGAAACACGCCTTGGACCCCATTCAGTCGGCCTGTCCACCAGTCTTCTGCGCTCTCTGTCTTCTCTACAAGTTCTATTCTATCCCCAGCAGAAAAAGAAAGATCGCCATCGGCCTGTGATATTTTTGAAGCCTTGAGTAGTCTCAACTATTGGAGTTAATCTTACCTGTGCGGCGAAGTCGTACAATGCCACGACGTACTTGACTTGAGGCGCTGGCTTCGGCTTTGGTTTGAGAGGTGGTGGTGGCGGAGGAGCTCGCTTCGCTGCTGCCGCAGACGCAGCAGATCCGTTGCTAGCTGAAGGTGTGTATGGAGGGGGAGCTGCTACCTGAGGAGTGCTGGACGGAGGAGGCGGGGCGGTCTTCTTGTACCCAGAAGAGCTGGATACAGAACGAGTGGGCGGTGCCCCAGCTCTCAGGCTGGAAGCGCCCGAAGATGTGGTGGCGACAGACGACTGACGACCCAGACCTGCCTGACCACCTTGACCGCGAGCAGCCTGCACCATTCTCGCTGTAGGGCCGCATAAACAATTAGCGATAGCGGATAACGGGTGCTCGAAAACGTACAGACGGAAACGATCCGTTTGATGATACCGAGATTCTCAATGATACTCCAAGCATCTGTGCGCTTGCTTTCATAGTCCTGTGCAATTTGTGCTCCAGGCACGTTCGATATATCATACTTTGTCTCGTCGGCAAAACTGTTCATCTTCTCAAGCAATAGATAGTAGATGTTGAGTCTGCATGTCGTGGTATACCCTGAGATCATGCAGAAAAGTGATATACCAAGATGAGACGCACTGCATGTAGAAAAGCGAATTGAATAATGGGTCGATGAATTGTGTCACGAGCATCATGAAACGAGGGAAATCCTGCTTCAAGGCGTTGTTGATGTATTCATATTCGTTAGTGGCAATTTCGAAGTCTTGCTCAAGCTTTGGTAGTGATCAGGATAGGCAGAGCAGCAGTACCAGACGACATACTTTGAACAGGTTCTTCTCATCGCTTAGAGATTTATCTTTCTTGTCTCTCAATTTCGTTAGAGAGTTGTTAAAGCGATCATAGTCCACCAACTGGTAGTGTGATCAGTATTTTAGAGATCAGATAAACCAAAAAGGCTTTTACCTTATGATCTCTCTTTGTGATGGTTTTCCGAATAGTTTTCATTACCGACTGGAGCTCCTTTGCAGGTCCCAAGATACGCGTCTCGATGAGCTCTAATTCAGGCCCGATAAGCTCCCTCAGCTCTTGCATAGCCGTCTCATATTTCGTCACACTACGAATGGTTTGAGCAGAATCAGGATGTTTTCCAATGAGATCGTATTCGCCCGCAATTGGCTGGAAGATGACGGCGAAGTGCTGCGCAAAGCCAGCGCTGGATGTGAAGAGTGCTTCAGGACGAGGAGAAGAACGCAACACATAGACGTATAGGTTGATTGATGGAAAACATAGGGTCAGACAAATCTTGAGGAAATGACGTCTGAGCCATACCAGTAACAGCGTCAATGAACGATTTGGTATCCTTGATCAGCTTCTCTGCGGCTTGCTCTAGCGCAGTGAAATGGCGTTGGTAGTCGTCAAATTCGGGATCGGCAGACCCTAATCAGAGGACGAGAGATGGGTGGGAATACTGATGAGAGTCAAGGTGTATGCAGAAATGAACAGGTGCCTCACGCTTGGACATGCCAATCTTGCTGGTGACTGCGAACGGCGTTCTGCAACGATAATTGAGGATCCAGTAGTGAGGGCACGCAAATAGAGCGCACGCACCGCGCCAACGCCTTGCCTATTCCCTTCATGATTGTGAATAGGTAGCAGAGGTACGTTTAGAAGCTGCGATATGGCGGGGATGACGGAAAGGTACGCCCCTTTCCTTGCAGGGAAAGTATAATTTCCCACGGCCTCTAAATGTCGAGCTAGGCGACTTATGGCAAGCCCGTATGTGCAGAGCGACTTTTACGTATACCAAAGACTATCACACCCCGCTTCCCTGCTTCATACATTGTCCTTTGGATAGCCTTCTTCTGAGATGCTAATTAGCATGAATCGAGTCAAATTAACATTTTACGGCGATGACGTCACGTGCCTGCCATCTAATCTACTAGACGACTCCGGTTCCGAATTCACGACTTACTCATTCACCACCTTTCACCATCTTACGATGCCTCAGATACAACAACCATCAAATCAGATCAAGTCCATATTCTCTTCTCCATGGACGTCTAGCCACTGAACCCTGCTTGTAGATTGACAAATGTTTCTGTTGTCCGCCTAAAGAAAGGTGGTAAACGATTTGAGGTTGAGCACTGGTGCCGTTTTCGATTGAGTATACGTATCTCATTGGCTCTCCAGATCGCGTGCTACAAGAACAAGGTCCAAGAGTTCAGAAATGGAGTGTAAGTCGCGTTTTCCCGCCTCGATCTCCTCGTGTTGAAGAAGTGGCAGAGAAACAAATCTGGACGATGTCCTTCAGATCAACAATGTTTTTGTCAATGTCTCCAAGGGAGAAGTAGCAAAGTCTGGAGATCTACAGAAGGCCTTCGGAAAGAGCGATGTCAACGAGATAGTGAAAGAAGTGCGAATGGCGTTCTCTTCCATGTCGCACTGCTGATTCTCGATCTGTCGTCTTCAGATCTTGAAAAAGGGAGAGGTCCAAGTCGGAGAAAAAGAAAGGGAACACGATCTCGGTTCATTGCGTAAAGAGATCGCGACGCTGGTCGCTGAGAAGTGTGTTGATCCTGCCACCCAACGACCCTATCCTGTCGGAATAATTGAGAAGGCTATGTCAGAGGCTGGATTCAGCGTCAAGCCCAATAAAAATGCCAAGAGCCAGGTATCAGCTCTTTCCTAAGCTCCCAGACCGTATTTAAATTTCCTCAGGTATCCGAATGCATCAAGCTCCTCCAGTCCGAATCGAATCTTCCCATACAGAGGGCACGTATGAGGATAAAGCTTTCGCTGCCAGTTGCAGATGCAGACAGGCTCCGGGAAAAGATAGTCGAGCTCGCAGAGAAGGTGGAAAGTGACGAAACGGGCGACTCGGACCGAGAAATCGTGCGTACATCAGGCCTCTCTGGCGAATCTTTGCCTAATACATTGCGAGCAGACAATGCTGATCGACCCAAGTCAATTTCGCGTGATTAACGACTTGCTGCAGAAAGAATGCAAAGGACGTGGTCGCCTGGAGACACTGACCTTCACTGCAACCGCTAACCCGTCAGCATCGACCTAGCATTCTGGAATTGTCACCACCAGCTTTCCTCCAGAAAAGTCATCCACAGACTCATGAGTGTACGTCACTCAGAATCAACGGTCTCATTACCCTGTCCCAGTTCTCTTCCCATGTACACCAATTCCACTCTTCGTCTTTTCGGGAGAATCCAGACCCAGAGTTTAACGATGCGCTCAGCGCGCGAAGGGCAGGTGCTTCAGGAAATGAAGTCAGGAGTTGCTTAGAAAGGACTCGTTATTGATGTACAACCGAATGATAACCATAAGGTATACCTCAAGCTGAGAGGCCAACCCAGATGCCGTTTGAAATATAAGCCCATTTTTGCCATCTTTGACGAGCTCGTCCAGACTGAAAACTCGTCGATGTCATGGTAGACGGAAAGCAGTGGGAGATTACCAACCAGTCGAACTTTAATGCACAGACTGGAAGTCCACACCCAAACATGTCTACGACCTTCATGGGCAGATCTAGTGACGAAGAGCTGCTGTGTAAACAGACTCCCAAATCCGCAGAGCCTTGCATGAGGAATTAATTTGTTATTGAAAGCTATGGTGGGACAACCGACCTAATAGGGTTGGGTAATCTTCGGCCTCCAGCCATAAGCTCGTACACCTAACCCAATTCCACGTCTTGTGCAATTCGGCTACCTCTTTCATGAAAATTTCTTTCAAAGGGCCCTTTCCTGTCAGCATCATAAGAATTTTCGGTAACGGTTGTCCTTTTTTCTTCGCAAGATTTTCTGCTTTCTTGTCATAGTCGCTCAAAGCATCAAGCAAGATACGGAAGTCTTCATCTGGAGTCCAAGAAGTGCTGGAGACGACCAACGCAGGTCTGTCTGGCCTTAATGAAGGCATCTGAACTTCTGAATACATGGGCATGCTTCCGATACTCGAAGAAATGCCGGCCTTCGACACAACTTCGCCTGTCGTTGTTATCGCCGTTGAGAATGGTAGAGTTGCTTTCGGAAGAAATTCTCGTATCAGCGGATCTAACGCCAATCTTGGTTGGAGGTCGCAGAACAACTATAAGATACGAATCAGAACCGTGTAAGACTTTGCAACAAAAAAAATACAAACATCGTGAATCTCCTGCGGAGATGAACGGTGAAAGTGATGTGGAGGACGATCATACAGGACAATTTGCTGGCCCCTTGGTTTCTGGTCAGTCTGTACGATTTCAAAGATGCTATGAGGCATACTGGATGTCCCATTTCTTCGCAAGGAAGTCGCGCATTGCGCGAGTAACGAATAAATGGGCATGGGCAGAGCGGCCAAATGTTGACTCGAACCTGACGAGGTCATAATTTACTATGCACCTAGACAAAAGTCAAACTTACCATTCAGCAACCCGGACGAGCCAGTGCCGTTTGCCAAGCTTAAGAGCAAGAATACTATATCCCAGGTTGTGCCAATCTATGATGACTTTACTTCCGCGGATTCGTCCGACTAATTGCACGAGAGCCAAGGTCGGAATGCTGGGTGGGTTCTTTAAAATCATGAGTAGTAGACAAAAGGTACGACAATTGTGCAGAGACCTGAACGAGTATGAACTCAGGGGGGACGTCAATCCAAACCAATAGGCATAACAGAATGTTGACTATCTGGAGCAACACCTTGAGCGGTGCAAGCAGGAGAAATGGGAGATTGCGAAAGATCTTTGGTAACTCTGGTATGTGGTGTAGCCTTACTCTCGGTAGGCGCTCAAGTGAAGGGATAGGCCGGGAACCTTGAATTCAAGTCAGATTACTGTCTTTCGTATATTATGAGCATGCATACCTCCGTAGCCAATGAGGTCAGTGAGGAAGCCGTTCTCAGCAAAGCTCTGAGCATGGTACATCATTCGAGGACTACGACCAATGTCTCCGAGGACCAAGATAGCCACAGAGCGCAAAGAGTGTTGATTACGTGGTCTGAGGAACCTCCAAAGCAGCCATAGGGGAAGTAAGAAAGCCAAGAGTAGCAATATCTGGTTACTTTGACCTGCCATGTCGGAAGAGGTGTGTGTACCACTGGCAGCCCGGCTCGCGTGGCGAGTTGATTTACTCTACGTCACCGCGTCTCGTGATCGCACATCTGCATTCGGACCGTTGGGATTAGGCAAATTATTCATCTTCGTCTCGACCATGACCTCCATAGCTTCAATGTCTGCTCGACTCTTTGCAAAACAGGCCACTAGGCCATTTCATGCCCGTTTGTGTGCTTATTACACGCTGCGCTCCCTGTCGTCTTCACCGTCTCGTCGGGCTTCTTCCCTTCTGCGGACCTCACTAATTTCCTATTCTCTGAGACGGACTACCCCTGTGTTCAACTCAGGATCCCGTAAGCCCTCCGTTGATCCCCCATACCTATCTGCTCAACTTGCGAACGTTAGGGCGTTCCATGTTCATTCAAACCGAGACGACACCTAACGAGGATTCCCTGAAATTCATCCCGGGTGTTCCGGTCATGGGTGAATCTGGAACGGCGGAGTTTGTTGACACAAGATCTGCTTTCGCCTCTCCTTTAGCTATGAACTTGATGGGAGTGGAAGGGGTTACCTCCGTCTTCTTCGGGCCTGACTTTGTCACCGTGTCAAAGGATCCTGAAAGCAATTGGGCAGTCATTAAGCCAGAAATATACTCTCTCTTAATGGAGTTCTTCTCTTCAGGAAAGCCCTTGTTCACAAGCCCTGAGGAGAGGGAACGTGCCGGACCACAAGACACACGGATCCTTGATACCGACTCAGAGACCGTGGCCATGATCAAAGAACTACTAGAAACCCGAGTGCGCCCTGCGATCATGGAAGATGGGGGAGACATTGAATACCGTGGCTTTGACGAAAATGGGACGGGACTTGTGAAAGTTAAACTGAAGGGGAGCTGCCGAGGGTGCGACTCAAGCACTGTTACCCTGAAAACGGGTATCGAACGAATGTTGATGCACTATATTCCGGAAGTCAAGGGAGTGGAGCAGGTGAGCCCTTTTTGCGATTTCTTGCTTGACTGGTCTGATACCACATGCTATCCCAGGTTCTGGACCCGGAAGAGGAGATTGCTTTGAATGAGTTCTCGAAACTGGAAAAGAAACTGTCAGGAAATGATGAAGCAAAATATCCTAGGTGAATTCACATCGTTCAAGAGTCGGAGGGCGCACTTACACTTTGCAGCATGGCCCAATACATGTCAGTATAGACCAACTTAGTGTGTATAGTAGTAATAATAGATGTAGACTGTCCAGTACAAAAGAGGTCAGATAAAGTGACAGCGGACCGTATGCCGCTGGTCAGACGGGGATGTCGCTTTGACAGCTTTGTCACATGCTCAGAGGCCACTGACGGAGTGATTGTCTTAAATACATTTCTCTGCTCTCGTTGATCTCACGTCCGACCTTCTTCCTGCTGCAAGCACGGTCTTTCATGGTGCACCGTTAATTCTCCTCTTTCTTCTCATTATACTTATAAATCCCGCAGGTCTACGTCAATAACAAGAAGTTTGCATGGTACTTGCTCTTCTGTACGCAACAATCCCATACTCAAGGTCCTCCTTCGCAGTGAATCCTGTATCAAGGGCCATAGGTCCTCATCCTGCCACCACACAGACCGTCCTCTTTTTGAGATTAAGAAGAAAGGTCGTCCTGTTTCGCAGTGTTCCAAGTGCCGCGAGCTGCGGCAGTCCAAGAAGTTTCACTCTAAATGCACCTGTAATCACCCGAAGGAGAGTACCCCAGCGGTCCAGCCTTTAGCCTCCTCTTCGACTTCCAAGAGTGCGCCCTTCACTTGGTTTTGTGCGACTTTTACTAACAGTTTCCAGCTCGGAGGTTTATTCCTATTATCCCGGCCTTACCCAACGGCTTGAAGGATGTATTATCGTCGTCGTCGTCTTCAGGTAGCCTGCCTAGCTCTAGGCAACGTGGTACGTTTTGCGACTTTCTATCATACACAAGTTATCCGACCAATTTTCTAGTCGACTCGTTGCTGAACCCCTGCGACTGTAACAGCCTCTGGGCATGTACATGTAATAAGTCCGTCTCTCCCGCAGATGACGGTCCTCAATCTGAATCAGCCGGTGCTCTGTCCACACTTGCACAAGCGGCTGCCATGTTCTCAGCTTCCTCATCAATGTCGAACGACCTCCAGATAAAGACGGTCCCTGATGCGAATGAGCGGTCTCACCAAACAAGGTCACAACCAACCTCTTCGGCTTCGACACTTCAACCCAACGAACGCCACTCTCATGCCTCCCGACATTCGCTAACCCCTGGACCTAATCTTCCACCCATATTGTTTAACTCCTCTTCTGAGCCACCTCCAATATTCGATTTTCCTACAATGCCTCCCATGAGCGAGATCACATCTCTTGCAGGCACCGGATGCACGTGTGGCCTTCAGTGTTCATGTCCGGGCTGCGTTGAACATCGTGGACCGCAGCATGTCAACCACGACCACAGGGATTGCGCTGACGGATGTGGAACATGCGTTGACCCATCCACTGCTTTAGCCCTGCCTAACTTGTCCAATGCAAGTACGTCGGTCAGCAGTCTTGGGACGAGTTTCTTGGACCTTTTCTTTGCTCGAGCTGCTGCCTTGCCTCCGCCACCGTCGGGCTCTCAATCCTCGACAGGATCAGTAAGACTTCCAAAACTAGAATGCTGCGGGGGCCTTTGCAACTGTCCAAACGGTCATTGCAGCTGTAGAACCTCTTGTGTAGGTTGCTGCCTTGACAAGGAAGAACTTGCCCCGTCCATCCCAGTGCAGTCGACCTCCAGTGTCATATCGTCGAGGAGTTGTTGTGGAGCGATCTCTTGACAGCATCTGTAATACAATATAATTTACGGTGCTATCGTCGTGCACGTATTGTTGATTTTTACTTCATTTTTATCTGTAAGGTTATACAACGGGATTTACAAGCAAGTACTGGGCCTTCGTAAATTATTCATCTAATATCACACATCAGTAGTCAACTCCTCTTGAGGAATGGTTTGTGATCTACAGTTACACGCTGTATGATGCGTTTTCAGCGTCGTGCTTTGATTTTAGAAGAAAAGAACGACATACGTATCATCTGCATCAACACCGTACAGCGTTAGCGTATACAGATACGCTCAAAGCTTTTCGCTTACCATCATAATGAAATAAGGTCTACGGAATGTTAATATCCACCTAAAAGGGATACAGAAGTAAAGGGCTTACCTTCTTAGGATTCTCTGGTGCAGTTCTGACATATCTGTCATTGTCAACAGGCCTAACAGTACGATGCATCGATGTGAATGCCTGAAAGTATGCTCATACTGAATCCTACCTTTCTTTCTTCTGTAAAAAGTGGTTAGAAGTATTCACATGCTCAAGGCACTGCAGGAAGTCGCACCTTGCAAGAAGCCAACATACTCTGCAAAGTAACACAGACAGCGACGACACTCAGGACCGGAGACCATTCATTGCCGAGAATAGAAGCACATATCTATCGAAGACTGTGAAGACTGTCGTTGAAGACAATATATGGTAGTTACATGGCCATTTGAATAAACGTGCTACGAAATATTGAGCAAGTTTGTCAATAAGCGCTAGAGATCTTACAGGGTGTATAGGTGCCTGCTTGCCATCTGTAACAACGAATTGAACGGCCGGCGACGAAATTGGATATTGAGGATCGAATCGGAACTGGAGGGTGTAAACTTCACCCTGCAAGAGGTTTAGAGGACTTCGAACGACGGTTGCAGATTGTAGACTTGGTATGGTCGTCGCACCTGGTATAAAGAGTCACCCATGACTTCTATTGTGAACAACCACTTTGAAAAGTCGTCAGCCTGAAGGAGAGTAATGCCTAAACTCATAGAATGAGCCACGTTGAAATCAATTCGGATTCTGCAGACTGCTTCTATCCTGCTCTTCCAGTGCGGCTACCGTGACTTACCGACCGGACAGCCCTCGGATTGAATCTCGCGCAACTCTTTAGCCAGTCTACGAGCAGCGATAGATGCCATGAAAAGGTCTACAGGCTTGGATCTGTTGTACAAAGGGGTATGGGGCAGGCCAGTGGTCTGTTCGAAATTCGGATGAATTCAAGGTCACATAACTCACATTCAGGGGACTGCGGCTGTGCTACTCTAGAAAGTGAGTATGGGATCCATTTGTTAGTACGCCTTCAAACAACCTTTAAATTAGAGTATGTACAATGCAGTCGAATATTGTAATAATGCGATATACGCTAATATGCGTGTGGCGTGTAAACAGAGGCGTAAGAATGCCACAAGCCCCGTACTCAAGGCGTCTCTACTTGCAGTGCCGTTAGGAACTGGGCCTTATTTGGCAGGAGCCAAACATAGTCAAGCAAAATTTTACTATATATTCCGCCTGTTGGGCTTCAGCGGGTTCTTCATGTCTCCCCACCTTAGAGTCACCTGTTTTTCTCTCTTCCTGTAAGAATTCACAGGCGCTCGTGGAGAGGTAGATTAACGTCAAGGTCATGTTCGTCACGTTCGAAAGGCGTATACTAGATACTCCATTCGTGTGGACCTGTATGATACAACTCTGATAACGCGTTGCTTTTCTCATAAAATTTTATGAATGAATCCTGCGGCGCAGTGGCGTCCTTAGGTGTCGCAGAGTGGTTTTTCGTTTTGCTATGTATAGCAGTCTTCACTGAGCTTTGATTTTCAGCCCCAGATGATCTAGACGACGACTTGATACAGTTTGACTTGAAATGACTACAGAATGACAGACCAATAGTGCTGCAGTGATATACTATAAGACAGACAACCGACTTAAAGTAAGTAGTAGA